>PQWD01007765.1:0-107814 GCA_019425675.1 Leucinodes orbonalis | reverse complement strand
AATATCTTGTATACTCGTACATAAAATAAAATATGTATTATATCTACACAAAAGTTCAGTTGATTTATTATTATATATTATACTATTTGTTTAAGTGCTTTCTCTTTAATATGTATTTATTGAAAAAAAGTAAGTATTATTAAATGATTCTTTAAGTTTAAACAACATTTATGATAGATTAAATCTAGTGTCAAGAGAGAGATATTAGTGACTGAATCACTCTCATAGATTACGATGGGTAGCGTTGGTCTTTTTTTTCCGTTAACAGTATGTTTAACAGTTGTTTGTACCTAGACAAACCGTAAGGTTAGGTTAACAAAAATATAAATTTGCGATTAGTCCAATTTAAGATTGATCCAATTATCTACGGGCTCAATTTTTAATGGCCAATTCGCTAATTTCCTTCAATTTTATTAACTAAGAAATTCATTGCTATTACTGATTCGAATCCAGTAAATCGTCTAAACATTGCTTCTACTGAGGAGATTATTACTCTTCTCTCATTCAACTATCGCCGTCCACACTATTTTACGCAGATATCCAGAGAGAGATGATTACATTATATGTTTATTGTGTTTATATATAATATTACATTATAAAGATTTTCAACCAAAGATTTTTTTTTTAAATAGTTACTGACATTCAACAGCGCCATCTAGCCATGTTAAGCGAGAAGCCTTATTATGGGTACTAAACACGGATAAACTACGTATATACATTTTTTTTTTGTAATATACATATCATACATAGAAACACCAGACCATTACAAACAGACAAGTTCATGCACACAAATGTTTGTATTGCCCGGGATCGAACCCGGAACCCTTAGTGTTGCGTCGACCTCTCAACCGCAACACCAAATGGGTCGTCAAATTGAAGCGAAAAACCTATTAAAATGTATACATAAAATTATATACTATTATATTATTATTAATGTACTCTAAATTGTTGCATGACTTGGAATTGTACATAAAATTTTCTATCTATTCTATACGTACAATATGATGATTGAGTCCGTTCAGGCTCGGCGAGCGGCTCGTCGAGCTTATCCCCAAGCTTGTCCGGAGAGTGACGCGCCGTCTCTTCGGGTTGTTGATGTAGACGCGTGCGAAGCGCTGGACTATAATTATCATAGTAATTATTATAACCTTTATTGCACAAAGAAAAACATTCTCGGAGGAACAGAAAGTAGTAAAATAAGGCGGTCTTATCGCTATAAAGCAATCTCTTCCAGAAACCTTTCAGAGATGGAATAAATAAAATTGTAGAAAAATAGTCAAATTTGTGCAAAAACGAAGTAAGGAATAATAAAAAGACAAAACAATACATACATTTATAAAATAGATTAATTTACATACATACATATTATACAATAGAGACAGAAAGGAGTAAGGCAAGTCAATATTAAGTCACTGTTGACTACATCAATGTAGTGTGCTTAAAAGATACCGTAAATAATAGGTGGGAAAGGTCAGTGGCGTGCACTCCATATATGCAAATAAGCAGTGCATAACGGGAACCCTGAAAATCGCCAAAGGATTCCCACTTATTCGCACATTTTCCTGTACAGATTTGAAATCATTTATTATTTGTGTATTATTGATGACTCATTAAGTGTAAAGGTTTGTCGTCTATTTCACCAAGGGTTTCGGTTTCAATCCCCGGACAGAACGAACATTTTTTTTGTATTTTCAATGTATATATAATCCCACCAAAAACATTCTGTAAAAATGTAGCCAAGTCTCGATGGAGATGCTTGATTATCTCTAAAAAGTAATGAAATCAAGACAAAGACGTGCCAAGTCTAAGGTTCCTTACTGCGATTACTTTATTATTATGGTTAATGTCGTGTGAGTTGGCCGTTGAACATTATGTGTTGTATGGCGCTGTGTTAATGTATTTACCTGGGCACCATATGAGCGTCGTCTTCAGGCCTGGGCCGTGGTTCCCGTTTCTTGCGAGGCTTCTTTGGCGGAGCCCGAGACGCACATTGGGCGCAGTACCATTTGCCGCGGGGACTCTGTTGGTACAACATAGCTTAGTCACGCCTTGTATAATATAGTTACCCAATAATTTAATTATTATTATTTTTTAGTTGTACAAACTTGCCAGCGACATATATTATACATTACAATGGATTATTTATGTGAAACGTGTTAAAACATGTCTTTACAGGCAAATACAACATTCAACATTTTTGTAGTACATTGCAATATGCAAGCAATTATTGTTTGGTATCGATCCGAGTGGAAATATATGCAATCAATGCATAGGCCGTCCCACACTGAATAGCTATGGGGAGAAAAGTAAATATATTTTTTATATTTGGCGGCTTGTGTGGCGTAATTGGTTGAGATGTCGGCTCTTACACAAGGGTTAGATCCCGGGCAGTACAAACATTTGTGTGTATCAACATGTCTCATTGTATTGGTCTGGGTGTTTGCTATGTATAATATGTATGTATTCACAAAAAAAGTATATAAGTATGTTTATCCGTTGTTTAGAACCCCTATTAGAGGCTATATGCTTAGTTTAGGACAAGATAACGCTGTGTGAAATTCAGTGGAATTTATTTATTTTATTAATTTATTAATATTGATGTTACCTTAGGCAATGGCGGATAGTGGCAGTGTTGGTGGTAAGCCCTATGACAGAGGGCGCAAGGGATAGTCCTACCCCCCGCAGCGCCTCCACACACGATACAAACTCGCTCGCCACGAACCTTATTCACGCACTCCCAGCAATACCTGGCATTGAGAAAAAGCCCAAGTTAATTTACGATTGCTTCAAACAAACAAAATGAAAAAAGCTTTATTCAAATAAATCTGTTACAGATACTTTTGGATCGTCAATTATTATTATTATATTTTTATGAGTCTACCACCGGTTCGGAATAAGTAGGATCTTCGAGAAGAGCCGGCAAGAAACTCTATACTTCAAACTATGTATAATAAATAATATACCTAGCTTCCAACCCGCACTGGGCCCGCGTGGACGACTAAGGCCTAATCACCCTATACGGGTAGGCTCGTGCCCCTCGGTGGGGACGTTTAATGAGCTGATGATGATGATGAATAAACCTATATAAATGTTTTGTCATATCGGCTTAAATCTATACTAATATTATAAAGCTGAAGAGTTTGTTTGTTTGTTTGTTTGAACGCGCTAATCTCAGGAACTACTGGTCCGATTTGAAAAATTATTTCAGTGTTAGATAGCTCATTTATCGAGGAAGGCTATATATCATCACGCTACAAGCAATAGAAGCGGAGCAGCAATGAATAATGTTTCAAAATCCGGGGGGAAATTTTCTTACTTGGAGATTCCGCTGCGTAAACGGTTTAAGTTTCGCAAAAGTCATGTATTAACAGGGTAACAATACTACCCTTTTAAAGGTCTACAAAAATGTCCGCGACAGCATATGTCTATCTTTTAAGGTTAGCTCCCTATAACATATTTTTTCTAAAATAATGCATCATTTTGCGAAGCTATTTTCATAAATATGATATCAATCCTTATCCAAATAAAGACTTTATTTATCACAAGTATTTCATTTTCAACAAAATTGCCCTTTACATCATTCAATTTAAATGAATATCTTATGAGATATCGCAGTTTTAACTCACCTATATAAACGAAGTAGCGGGTTAAAGAGAGCGTTAGGCCAAAGTAACTGTTCCACGCGGACGAAGTCGCGCGCAAAAGCTAGTAAATAATAAACTAACTAGATGCACAATATCACTGCATAATGGTGCTCGCTACATGTCATAGTGACGGTAATATATTGGTGTTTTTTATTTCGTAATGAAAGAAAGAAAGAAAGAAATATTTATTCTGTGACAGTACACAATATTACCTTAAACATAAAAACTTAAATCTAAAGACACAGAACAGGTATACCACTCAGCAATAACCATGGTGATGAAGACACCATGACACTGGTCTTCCGTGGCTACCTTCAAAGACTACTACTACATACACGCACTTTACATAATACACATATTATAAGTTTATCAAAGAGTATATGGACAAATAGGGTATATATCTCACTCAACACTCAATCAGCACATGTAAATATAATAATGAACACAACATACACATAAGAATAATAATATGAAAACACACTAGATACATTTATTGTAGATACATATACTTATACTAAAACAGCATTGGCACACATAATGAATATTAAGACAGCAAGCTATATACACATGCATATACATACATACACATACATATATATAAGATTTTACAGGAGACGTAATAATGACGCATCAAGGTCAACATTTCAAGAGCGTCGGTGGCTCAGTGGTGTGGACTGTCGCCTTCCTACCGGGAGGGCTGAGGTTCAAATCCCGACACGTACCAATGTATTTTCGAATTTTCGAAAATATATGTACGTTATCCGACGCTCTTACGGTGAAGGAAAACATCGTGAGGAAACCTTCATGCACGCCCGCGAAGAGATTCGAAGGTTGTGTGTGAAGTCGTCCAATCCGCACTGGGCCCGCGTGGACGACTAAGGCCTAATCACCCTATACGGGTAGGCTCGTGCCCCTCGGTGGGGACGTTTAATGAGCTGATGATGATGATGACATATACTAAAACAGCATTGATACACACATAATGAATATTAAGACAGCAAGCTATATATACACACATGCATATACATACATACATATATATAAGATTTTACAGGAGACGTAATAATGACGCATCAAGGTCAACATTTTAAAGAATAAGTTAATGCCATAAATATAACATTAAGTTAACGTGTGTATCAAGCGGGTCGGCCATTTTAAAGAATAAGTTAATGCCATAAATATAACATTAAGTTAACGTGTGTATCAAGCGGGTCGGCCATTTTTTAGTTGATATTTCTTCGTGATTGTGCATCTCGTTTGTTTATTGTTTATCCAACCATATCGGGAAATAATTAATATAGAAAATAGGGATGATGACATTTTTTTTCTGTTATTATATCGATGGACCGCATAATAATAGAAACATTGGTAAAAAAATTACTCCGTTAACATTAAAACTCACAGAGATTTTCTAATTCTAAAAACACATTAATGGACTTCCCCAAAAACGCTTCATACAAATGGCTACCTAGTTATGACGTCACGCATCAGTAATTAGTACGCATAGTTTGTGAATTTTGTACTACAACTATATTAAATGTTGCGTTTACTAAAACGGTTTCATAGCAAAAGTTGCTTTAAATTGTATGTGTTATCCTTTTGTTAACAAATTTTTGACAATTAATGTACTTTAAAAATGGACTTGCCCATTTAACTTTGAAGACTAATAAAATTCATAAAACATGAGTTTTCGAGCTGAAAGTAAGCACATCATTATATTAAACCCAGATTTGTAATAATATGAAATAGTTCTTACGATTTCAGGACCCAGTCATCATGCCTATTATAAAGTTATTGTGTGTTTACGTGGTTTAAGAGTGATAGAGGCATGGAGCGCTATAAACGACGAGGGAAATGATTAATTACTAGAAAAACATTAAAATTATGTATTATTTATTTTATTATTATTATTAAATTAGCCTTATAAATTATAAAAAGGTGACCGCGTGAACAACTTAGGCCTATACACTCTTTACGGGTAGGCTCGTGCCCCTCGGTGGGGTCGTTCAATGAGCCGATTTTTTTTTATCATCCATAGGCAGACATTTGACCGCCATCTCACCTGATAAGTAATGATGCGGTCTAGGATGGATCATGCCTGCCTAGAAACAGCCTATTCACTCTTGCCTTGAGGACTGCCAGGATAATAAATTTCCAATGACAACTCACCAGTCCCCTTCCGGTATTTCCTCCATCCGTGGCTTGAAGCAGTACGTATGGTATCCCTTGTCGCAGCCGTCGCAAAGCAACAGCTGGTCTTCATCGTCGCCGCTCTGGCAGAACTGGCAGTTCTGCGGACAATGCTGCTCATGAAGTTTAGAAGTTTCCTTTGTACGTTTAATTATTTAGAAAGGTACGCTAACAGTGTATATATTTACATTCTTATCGTATACAAGTTGTATTAGATACACCTATACATACACCTATTTAAAGCATATACAGCATTATCGAAAGAAAATTAAAACATTTTGGTAACTCATTTGACAATATTGAGATAGCAAAAAATTATAAATAAATAAACTAGATTTACAAAGAATACGATAAAGAAAAGATATCATATATGTACATAAGAAACGCGTAACTCTCCTGGATGGCGACGTTTACGTTAATCAAATACGTGACCAATTATAGCAGGTATTTATAATAATAAAAAAATTATTTATTTCAGGCTAAGCCCATAAACGTACTAACGTAGGCCCATAAACATAAACTAACAAAGGTCTTAAATAATAGTGTTAGAATAATTTATAAATAAAGGTATGCACACAAACACACACTTTATTAAGGTACATAAACACGTTACTAATATTTGTTTAATGTTAAATTGTATATGGACTTTTTCGCAGTTTTTAAGGCAAGCTAAAAACCAATGGAAAGACGTATCTGCAGCAGCATAAATTAATAATATTTTTTTGAACCACGAATGGTAAACTAGTTACCCATAAATTTAAAGCGTGCAAAGCTGCGAGCAAAAGCTTATATACATTAATATCGTACTCGCTTAAGATCGCCGATATTTAAAGGTTGGATGAGAAAAATGGAGGACCGGGATCTATTCAACCTATCGCAGTCCACTGCTGGACATAGGTCTCCCCTATTTTGCGCCAGATATCCAGCGACCTTTCGCAAGTCGTCGGTCCATTGGAGAACCGGGATACCTGATGCAAAATGTGGGAAACCTATCATTAGCATCAGCTCATTACACGTCCCCACAAAGGGGCACGAGCCTACCCTTACGCGAGTGTATAGGCCTTAGTCGTCCACGCGGGCCCAGTGCGGGTTGGCCGACTTCACGCTTGTGCGTGAAGACCTTTAAATCTCTTCGCAGGCGTCGCAGATTTCCTCACGAGGTTTTCTTCACCGTAAGAGCGTCTGATAAACGTACATATAATTACGAAAATTCGAAAATACATTTGTACGTGGCAGGATTTGAACCTGCACCCTCCAGATTGGAAGACAACAGTCCACACCAATGAGCTACCGACGCTCCATGTCATATCCCGTGTCAGACAGGAAACCTATGTCAGCAGTGAATTGCAATTGTATGAAAGGAGAGAGAGGTTATATGTGCTTCTGACAACCCATTTGGCGTAATGGTCGAGACGTCGGCTGCAACAACAAGGGTTCCGGGTTCGATCCCCGGGCAGTACAAACATTTGTGTGCATAAACATGTTTGTTTGTAATGGTCTGGGTGTTTTCTATGTATTCACAAAAAAATGTTTATAAGTATGTTTATCCGTTGTTTAGTACCCATAATACAGGCTTCACGCTTAACTTGGGGCTAGATGGCGCCGTGTGAATGTCAGTGGATATCTATTTATTTACGTGGGTAAGATACTTACTGCTTTGACGATGCTCCTTTCAAAGGCTAACGCCGAATGCAAAGCCTGTAGCAACATGGCCAGCTGGGCTGATGTACTGCATCGGCCGACTGCTTCCCGCCACGTCGCGAGACCACGGGATATGCCTTTGCTCTCTGTAACAAATCATAAAAAACTTCATCATCATTACCTCATTATACGTCCCCAATGATGCGGCACAAGCCTACCCGTAAAGGGTGTATAGGCCTTAGCACTTTGACCGCTAATGTAAGAAACAAAGAAAATCTTAATTGGTCACAAGTTCACAAATTGATAATACAAAAGAAACAAAAAAAGGCGCAAGACACAATAGATTTTCAATTGTCTGGATTCCCGGCGTACAATGGGTAAGTTGTTCACGCGGGCCCAGTGCGGGTTGGCCGACTTCATGCACAACCTTTGAATCTCTTCGTAGGCGTGCGCAGGTTTCCTCGCGGTGTATTTCTCCTACGTAAGAGCGTCGGATAAACGTAAAAATATACCTTTATTTTAATTCGAAAAGTCATTGGTGCGTGGCGGGATTTGAACGTGCACCCTCAGATCAGAAGGCGACAGTCCACAACAATATATTGAATTAAAACAATTTGCTAACTAATAAATTAGTCTCAGCTAATTAGGAGATTTAGAGATTTAGATTTAGAGAGAGATTAGAGCGTCGGTGGATCAATGGTGTGGACTGTCGCCCTCCTACCGGGAGGGCTGAGGTTCAAATCCCGCTACGTACCAATGTGATTTCGAATTTTCGAAATTAAATGTACGTTATTCGACGCTCTTACGGTGAAGGAAAACATCGTGAGGAAACCTTCATGCACGCCCGCGAAGAGATTCGAAGGTTGTGTGTGAAGTCGTCCAATCCGCACTGGGCCCGCGTGGACGACTAAGGCCTAATCACCCTATACGGGTAGGCTCGTGCCCCTCGGTGGGGACGTTTAATGAGCTGATGATGATGATGAAATTAGCTGAGCTAATGTGAGGGGTTTTCATACTTTATAGAAGTCCAGCAACCTTTAAATACATGAAATCGTCAGTAAACACTCACCCTTAGTTTCTGTTGGACTATCAGAGTTTTGTGGAGACGGCGCGGACGAATTGCCTTGTTCCGCTTGAAGCACAGCACCCAAAGTAGCTTCAGTTGCACTGTAACAATTAACTATATTGTTATCGAAGATCAAAAACTGCAATTAACTTGTAGGCACACTATGTTGAATAACTTTGTTGTGTTGGCAAGACTGAGAATAAGCGGGAAAAACATCTAACATAATGTTAACTCTTGACCGCGTGCTGTAAACATTAGATAATAATATTATATCCGACAGTTAAACTGTGGTTTCATTATTCAAATATTGTTACAGTCATGTGGATTATACATTGGAATAAATAAGTATTACCAAAAACTCATGGCTATGCCTGTATGAGAAGGCCCCTGTAGTGGGACGTTGTAGGCTGATGATAATTCCAATAAACTTAACGGTCAAAGCGAGGGACAAGATCATGATTTAATCCGTAAGAGAACTAAAGTTACCGACATAACCCGCCGGATCAGCAAGTTGAAGTGGCAGTGGGCTGGTCACGTATGTCGCAGAACCGATGGCCATTGGAGTAGACGAGTTCTGGAGTGGAGATCTTTCGCAAGTCTCCGGCCCGATGGACTGACGACTTGCGAAAGGTCGCTGGTGGAGGCTGGATAAGGAAAGCGGAGGATATCTGGCGCAAAATTGGCGAGTCCTTTGTCTAGCAGTGGACTGCGATAGGTTGACTAAAAGAGAGAACGATGATGATAATGAAATGTCTCCTGTTTTTGGACACCGGACAATTGGCGGGCGCAAATGGTTTTCAACCCAAAACTGTATGCCTAAGAGTATCCTAGGTTGTTGGTAAAACCTTACCTGTGTGCCAAAGGAGGTTTGAGGTATCGCCTTTCTATATGCGCCTCGAGTGCAGCCAGCCTCGTCCGGGCCTGGGCCACGCCTCCCCCCTCCCCCCTTTGGGCCCGCCACGCCTTCACTTGCATTGAGGACGCCACGATCGCTTCTTCTAGTTGCTCCACCTTGACAATGATATTTCAGTCTTTGAATGTTAATCACAACGTCGTCAAAAAATAATTAATAAGTATCCACTGACATTCACACAGAGCTATCTAGCCCCAAAGCATTAGTCTGTTATATGGATACTAAACAACGGATAGACATACTAATAATTTTTTCTAAATACATACATATTATACATAGAAAACACCCACACCAATACAAACATGTTCATGGCACAAATGTTTGTACTGCCCGGGGATCGAACCCGGAACCCTTTGTGTAATATCCGACGTCTCAACCATTACACCGAATGGGTCGCCAATAGAGTTTCTATTGAGCCTGGCGTTTAATAGGCATATTACGTGAATTTTTTTAGGTTGAAATTCATATTTAAATTTTTACAGGACGGGCAGTTCGCTCACCTGGTGCTAAGTGATACGTCTGACCGTGACAAATGCAGTGTTGAAGAAAATAACAATAAGAAAGTCATTATCCTCCGTTAACACTGCCCTGCGCCCGACACCCGAGACGACAGATGTTAGGTCTCTTAAACCCGGTAATTTTACTAGCTACAGTGCCCTCATCCCGAAACACAAGTGCAAAACACTCCTATTTCACGAGGCGATATTTGGCACTGCGGTGGTAGCTGCCTAGACAATTCAGTACTTATGGTCAGGCGTATCACTTACCATCAGGTGAGCGTTTTGTCTAATTGTACAACTTAGTAAAATAAAAAAAACTTACCGCATTCAACAATTGCATATCAATTCTCTCGGCAGTGGCGGTTGAGTAAGTGTCCGTGCGTCAGGGGTGGGGTACCCCCCATTTTGGGCTATGACCCGGTCCAGATGGGATATCGACAATTCTGTGTTTGAGACGTCACCTTTGTCTATGTATATCTGTAAAGGATTTTGGTACTGTTTAAATTTATTCATTAAATTGAGAGCCAACGGATTGTTATGTATAAGACTAGCTGTTCGCCGCGGTATAAAATGTTCTCCCGCAGTAAAACATAACCTAAAATAGCTTCGTTAAGAGCTAACGTTCTTTTTTTTTGGATTTTTATCCTAAAAAAATATTATCTAAATAAAAGTTTGTTTTATTAATGTTTTCCCTTATTACATCAGCTACCTCCCAAACAAAGTCCCGTCCAAATCCATCCAGCTGTTACAGAGATTACTCGGGACAAAGACGAACAAAACAATATTACAGAAAACACTTAAATTTTATTTATATGTAATGGATTTTAAGCATAAACAAAGAAAAAATGGCCTGGTGCAAATTAAAGTACAATTTAATTTACACCGAATAAATATTTTCCTTATCTTTCTTTGTATTTCTAAACCATTGCACTTCAAAAAAAACGAGGATATGTACATACTTTGTTGTTGACCGTTGGCAAATGTTGCATGAAGGCTGCGTGCAGTTCCCTCTCGCGGACTCCTCGTGGATGGAGAGCATCCATCAGATCTTTGAGCTGTTCAGGTTCCGTGATCCGCCACCAGCCGTATCTGTAAAATAAATTTAATTAGCAGCGAGCCGCGGTACCGTCGGTGGCTCAATGGACCGTTGCTTTCCTACCGGGAGAGCGTAGGATCAAATCCCGCCACGTACTCATGTGTTTTCGAATTTTCGAAATTATATGTACGTTATGCGACGCTCTACGGTAAAGGAAAACATCATGAGGAAACCTGTGCACGCCTGCGAAGAGATTCAAAGGTTGTGCGTGAAGTCGTTCAACCCGCACTGGGTCCGCGTGGACGACTAAGACCTAATCACCCTATACGGGTAGGCTCGTGCCCTCGGTGGGGACGACTAATGAGCTGATAATGATGAGCCGCGGTTTCAAACCCTACGTTCCTATTAACCGTTCCGTAAACAGGCGTAACGTTTTTATGTCATAAGTGAACGAGACGGTCAGTGCGCTCACCTGGTGGTAAGTGATACGCCTGACCATGACAGAAGCAGTGTTGAAGGAAATTAATAACAGTGGGTAGTCATTATTTTTTATCAACACTGCTCTGCGCCCGTCAACCGAGACGACAGATGTTAGATCTCTTATGTCCTTTAATTATACTATAGTTGCCTCAACTTAGCTTGATACCGCTGACAGCTGTCATAAAAACTTGCTTAGTGACGGAAAGAAGAAACACGATTATCCAAAAACCGAGTATTTGATCGATTTAATCGATAAAAAAATATTTTATTTGAAAATCAACATTAAGTAATAAGCACGAATGATTGAAAATGTACTTCGGATTATATATAATATCTTATCTGTGATAATATCGATGATTTGCAGAAATGACCTTGTGGTTTCATGAATTAAAAAAAAAATCAATGAAAATTGAACTTTAATGTTTTAGTAATTTACTACGTACTTTTAATTACATTCTCCATCACTATTATTGAAATATACACATAACTGAAATAACTTTCTTAATCAAAAAATGTTGCCAAAAAAACAAAATTAAATTTAAATATTTTTGCCACAAAATTTAACCACACTGTTTAGTAGGTTTTTTGGTAGTTTTCTTTCAACTTTATTTTCTTATCAATATTCAAACTTATTTTTTGATCACTATTCAACTATTTTTTTAGAAATCTCAATTTTCTTTGTGTTTTAAAATGTATGCATTGTTAGAACGCACGTTCAAAGTTATACCTGGTTATACCTTAGGTTTTGGTTACAGCTGTCAGCGGTATCAAGCTAAGTTGAGGCAACTTTAGCTACAGGGCTCTCATACCGAAACACAGAGATCTCTTAGATAAGATAAGATAGAGGACGATATCTGGCACTGCGGTGGTACCTACTTAGACGACTCAGTATCAAGTTTACCCCCTAGTTATGCAGCCTCCACCTAAGGCCTTTCGCAAGTAGTCAGTACACGGGTACACTCACTGATATGCGTCTTCCTACGCTAATCAGTGTGGAAATACCTCTGCTGGGGTTATCTCACACTGCACCGCCCGCCTAAACTGAACAGTCTTGGGAAACTAGAATAAGTCGAATGACTTATTCTGTCGTAAGCAAGTGGACTGTATGACTTTTTCGCTATTTATATTGTCAATTATCATAACTATATATAGCTACTATGCTATCAGTATAACACTATTATACTTTAAACAATATTATTTCACTTTCTCACTTAATATTGTATTACTCATTTATACAAAACTATCTATTCTTACCTGTTAATCTTTTTTTATTTAAATTAATTATTCAAAATAATAAATCAATGCGTGTATCTTCTCCTTTTCTATGACGGTCGTCCCTAACAATTCCATATTTGTAAAGTACATTAGTACTGTTTGTATATCCTATATTAAGGAGATAACCAATTGAACGCGCCGGAAATCGAGACACTATAAAAAATCCATTGCGCCTGGCGCCTTAAGGCGTCACTGGCGGTCAAAGGGTTAAATGTTTTCATGTGTGTCTCAACAAACAATCTATCTCCAAACTTACCTAAGCTCCTTAGGCACGAAGTTCCCCTCAACCTTCTTGGGCAACCCATGGACCTTGCACATCTCTAATTGATCCAACTCCTCAGGCGACATCTGGATCGGCGGGGGACTGTCGCATGTCACATACGTGGACAGCGCGTTGAAGTTCAGCAGACCTAGGCTGGTGAGACTGCTGGCTTTGGCCTTCTGGGTGGCCAAGTCTTGCTTCAGGGCATCCGCTTGAAGTTCCTTTTCCAAGTCGTTATCCTGGAGGGAGTTATGTTTATGTAATAAATAATTTTCATTTTTGTCAAATTGAGTGATAGCAGATCAGGATTAGCATCTAAGGTTTTAAATATTTCGACGACCCATTTGGTGTAGCGGTTGTGACGTCGACTGCAACACCAAGGTTTCCGGGTTCGATCCCTGGGCAGTTCAAACATTTGTGTGCATGAACATGACTGTGTGTAATGGTCTGGGTGTTTTCTACGTATAATATGTATGTATTTCTAAAAAATATATATAAGTATGATTATCTGTTGTTTAGTACCTATAATACCGGCTTCACGCTTAACTTGGGGCTAGATGGCACTGTGTGAATGTCAGTGGATGTAAAAAAAAATGTACAGGAAAATGGGCGAATAAGTGAAATCACTTAATATGTTGGATATTTTCTCGAATTTTCTGGACGCACAGGGTATCTTATTTGCATATATGGAGTGCAGGCCACTGGCTCTGAAGAGGTACGCTTTAGATGATTTGATTGACTGATAGTGCATATATGTAATTTGGCATAGTTATGTTTTGGAATACCTGAATTTAATAGTGGGATTTATCAAAATACTGATCATTTTTTAAAATAAGTAAACAAGCAATTTGTTTTACCTAATAGTGGAAAGAGATTTAATGTGGCTTTTAGACTGGCTTATTATACCTTTGACCGTCAACGACGCCTTAAGGCACCAGACATAATAGATATTCTGTAGTGTCTGGATTCCCGGCGTTCACATCATCAGCTCATTAAACGTCCCCACCGAGGGCACGAGCCTACCCGTATAGGGTGATTAGCCTTAGTCGTCCACGCGGGCCCAGTGCGGGTTGGACGTTTAATGGGTTAAAACCAAATGTATTACCTGTTCTTTAGTCTCCTCCTCCGCTTCAGGTTCTTGAGTTGAATCCTGGTTAATACTGGCATCCATCATATCCTGATCCAAACCAGACATAGTTAGACTTGAATCAGCATACACACTATTCGAAGGTACCTGAACACTAGTCACCATACTGTTCAAAGTAAACAAACTTGGATCGTTCAACAAATGCAGGTTATTAGACACATCCCACTTGTGGCCTTGGCACAAAATCACTTCTGCACACGTGTGTTCATTATCACAGTACGTAGGCATGTCCATTTTGTCTGTAGACTCGTTTATGTTATTCAAAAACGAACTCTCATGCCTTAGTATTGAGAACCATTTGCCTTCCAGCATTCGGGAGTGTAGTTGAGCATGCGCTGATTCTGGTTCCATTGTTTCTTTTTTAACGTCTACAGGTTCGATTTCTTCTTTGACCTCCGCTTCTGCTTTTTTTGCAGCGTCTAATTGTGATGATACAGCCTCCGCCATCTTCCGCAGTTCCTCTAGATTGTTCACGAGGTCTTTTGTTTCTTCGCGTTGTTCGTCCTCTTCCTTGACTAGATTTTCGACTTTGACGATTTCCTGCGGCTTGTCGACTGGCTCGGCTTGTGTCGCGTACATCGGCTTATGAGTAGGTTTCTGGACTAGGAACGCGGTGGGAATGGAGTCTTCTATATCGAGCATGTCCTGCTCTTCGTTGTTCTGTTTCTGCTGGATGTATTTCTCTTCCATTTTTATTGAGGAACCTGTGGTAAAAACAGAATGTTTTTTAAAATACGCTCGTATGTTGTCACGATAAATTAAGAATTTCGGAAGTTTTAGCCAGCCAAATTAAGCGATTACAAATTATTAACTGAAAGTCGTGATGACCGAGTTTTATTTTATTTATTCAGTAAACAAAGAGCTTTCTTATATTTCATAGGTACAAAATAATTTTATATGGTAACACATTACCCTTCTTAAAGTTTAAAAGACGAATTGTACATGTAATACGCTTAAGACATACTAAAGACTGGTGCTAAACAAAAAGTCTGTTTCTTTATTATAAGAACAACAAATAAATATTTAAAAAGAAATAATTTTATCATCTTTAAAAAAAAGCTTACTATAGTATCGAAGATTATATAAATAATAAAAACTCATGGACATGTTGATCTCCACGCCTGCACTACTTTTTATCATCATTTTAGATATAATATTATATTTTACTAATACTTAATATGAAAACTTGCTGGATTCTTCTCAGTGGAAAACTACCGTCCGAACCAGTGGTGGCTTCAATTGACATTCATAAGTGTTCTGTTAGGACCTAAACTAAATAAACACTTTCCATTTTTATGTGTGTGTGGAAGAGGAAGTCCATGAAACGGTCACATGCACTCTCTTACTCTCCCATTCATACATTCAGACATCGACGTATTGCTATATTAATTTATTATCTTACCTTCAACTTTACAAGCGCCATGTTTGACATTCGGCTCGTACTTGATAATCTGCGTGTGGTCGCTGAGGTTCAACTCGGATTTAATGCTTTTCAATTCCATCTCGCTTTTGAGTGCTTCTTCCTTCAACGCCTGCGCTTCCACTTCGGGTTCCGGCCGTTCTTCTGGCTCTTTCTTTTCTTTGGCAACTGAGTGGGAAAAATAACATTTATTGTTCAGTTGTTAACTTGCTATTTATTCATGGGCGTAGCCACACTGGGGCGCTTGCCCCACCCTGACACAACATATTTAAATAAAAAAAATACCGGGGGAGGGAGAGGGGAAATAGGTTCACTGTTGCCCCACCCTGAGCCCAAAACTGGCTACGTTTATGTATATATTTTATAAGAAAGTTGCAAAAGCATAAACAATATTAATGTGTAAAAACATTAAAATAGCTACTCTGTACCCAATAAACTTGAACCCAATTAGTTTTTTACACTTTGTAAAAAATATTGCATTTTAAGAAGGGAAATGATGATTTTTAATACTAACCAAAAAAAGACACTTATACAATTTTGATCAAAAAACAAAATTAAAATTTTATATAGCTTAATAAAATGCACCCAGATTCGATTTATTAACCAACTTCTCAACCAGAACCCAAAATCGTTTGTGTTCACCATAAGAAAATGTCCTACCTTTCTTCTTCCTCTTATTGTCTGTCAGTTTGTCCTCAGAGGCGCCGGCCTCCAACGCCTGTTGGTACGGAAGGATCTCAGGCTGAGCGGACTCCAGGGCCTCAACGAAGATCCCGCCACACTTTCCCAGGGACCAATACCGGCGCCAATACCTGTATAAATGTCCACCGTTAGTTATGTATTCTCTGTTTGTTTCTTCCTTATAAAACCAACTACACAAACGTAAATAAACATGCACGTACGCACACAGACACATACTCACGCATGAACACACACACGCAATCACATAGATATATACACGCAATCAGACTACATACACACAGATATGTATCCACGCAAAGAACCACAACCACACACAGTTTTCAAGTATCTTTTTCTTTCATTACAAAGTGCAATTTTAAAAAATCTTAACATTATATAGACATATTACAGCCACACTCAATTTAAAGCTTAAGGAAATGAATAAATAAATATCCACTGACATGCACACAGCGCCATCTAGCCCCAAACTAAGCATCAGCCTTTAATATGGGTACTAAATAATGGATAAACATACTTTCATTTTTTTTTTATAAATTCATACATTTTATACATATAAAACACATTCATTACAAACAGACATCCACACAAATATATGTACTGCCCGGGGATCAAACCCGAAACCCTTGGTGTAGCAGCCGACGTCTCAACCACTACACCAGATGGATCATCAATTATTTGTATTCAATGAGATATGTATTTGAGAGTTCATGCACACAAATATTTGTAGTGCCCGGGGATCGAACCCGGAACCCTTGGTGTAACAGCCGACGTATCGACCATAACACCAAATCGGTCGTCAATTGCTCGTATTTGTACTCATGACATTTGTATTTAAAATTGAAGAGAGAACCATACCTGTCTTGTCCATAGCATGTTGCCCTGAGCGCGTGTGAGCCAGCAGCCAACTGTTGGAGCTGCTGTTCAGACTGCCGCATCAGCTTCTCCAGTTTCTTGGACAACTCCTCGGACGATAGGTTCTTGTCTTCATCCTGAAATACGATAACAATAAATCATTACCTTTTAAGAGCGTCGGTGGCTCAATGGTGTGTCGCTCTCCTACCGGGAGGACCGAGGTTCAAATCCCGCCACGTACCTATGTGTTTTCGAATTTTCGGAAACATATGTACGTTATCTGACGCTCTTACTGTGAAGGAAAACATCGTGAGGAAGCCTGTGCACGCCTGCGAAGAGATTCAAAGGTTATGCGTGAAGTCGTCCAACCCGGACTGGGCCCGCGTGGACGACTAAGGCCTAATCACCCTATACGGCTAGGCTCGTGCCCCTCGGTGGGGACGTTCAATGAGCTGATGATGATGATTACTTATTGAAAGAAAGAAAATTATTTTATTTGGTACAATGCCGCACTGCGCTCGACACTAGAGACGACTGATGTTAGGTCGTATATACCCGGTAATTTCAGTAGCTACAGTGTCCTCATCCCGAAACACAGAAGTGCTTATAACACTCCTGTTTCCCGGGACGGTATCTTGCACTGCGGTGGTACTTACCTAGACGACTCAGTACCGAGTCTACCAATAAGTCAACGTATGTGTGAAGCACTGTGACGCGGCTCGGACATTTTTGTGTTAATATTCCTTTGTTGTGCATCTAGTTTTTTGTTGATCTAAGATTTTACGAGTTTTACATTTGGATTGTAAACTGTCGTAATGGTGACGTATTTGAAATACGGCACATGTAAATAAGTTGATAAGGAATTGAGGCTCTGTGAACCGTCACTTTTGGCTACACATTAACCCTTTGAACGCCAGGAATCCATACACAATAGAAAAGCTATTGTTTCCGATGCCTTTAAGTGTCATTGGCGTTCGAAGGGTTAAACTATTTATTAATATATATGAAAAAATTACCTCCTCAGGTTGCGTGCCTTCACTCTCCAAATCGCTGAGTATAGCGTCGCAGTCTCCCATCACGCTGTCCTTATCTATCTTCGAATTGTCCGCCGGGGAACATTCGTCTTTATTGTTATTGAGTATTTCCTTATTTTTCATACTGTTGGACAGGTCCTTTATGGGCGAGAGTTCCTTGTCGCTTTCCTCTGGCTCTTTGAATGGCGATTGTGGTTTGTCTTCAGAATCAGGTGTAGGCGAGTTTTGTTTCTTCGGTGTGCTTTTCTCTGATGGTGGTTGATCTGGGAATAAATATAAATTATAAATATGACTGTTTGTAATAAACGGAGAAAGCCATTCAGTTTCTAACTTGTGACGTGGTTTTATTTTTTTTACTGATAAAGATACTCATAGACTTAAGTTTTGTAAATAGATACCAATTATCCAAAGAAACACCCAGAACAATACAAATAAACATGTTCTCGTACACAAATGTTTGAAACGCCCAGGGATCGAATCCGGAACCCTTGGTGTAATATCCGACGTCTCACACACCACATGAGTCGTTTAATGAAATATCAAAACTAGAAATCTCGAATTACTGTATCTATAATGGTCATTATTTTACATATATTGTTTATGTTATAAGTGGACAGGACGGTCAGAACGCTCACGTGTTAGTAAGTGATACGCCTGACCACGACAGTGGGGAATTAAAGGAAACTAACAACTGATAGACAGTTTTTTTTCTTTGTCAATGCCGCACTGTGCCCGTCACCCGAGACAACAGATATCTGGTCTCTTATACCCGGTAATTTCACAGAGCCCTCATATGGAATCACAAAAGTGCATAACACTCGTGTTTCACGGGACGATATCTGGCACTGCGGTGGTACCTACGTAGACGACTCAGTACCGAGTCTATCACCTTGTGGATATGATATTTGTACTGCATTTGTTTTTTGTTATCATCTATTTAGATTTATGTTATACTTAACTACTTAATAATACTTTTTTAGATAATTATTTTTTTACTAATACTTAATATGGTAAAAATTGTGAATATATTTTGCGTTATATAATTATTTTGATAACAAAAATTATTCTGTACCAAACACAATTTTTTTGAAAAGAGTAACTACTGAGTTTCTTGCTGGATTCTTCTCAGTGGAAAACCACCTCCCGAACCAGTGGTAGCTTCATTTGACATTCATAAGTGTTCTCTGTGGACCTAAACTGAATAAACACTTTTCATTTTCATACTTAAATTTTTGCTTTATTCGTTGATTGTTTTGGTAGTCCAGCGGTGGGTTACCTTCATCGTGGCGGTCTCGCTGCGCGTGGGATTCGTCGACGAGCCGCTGCATCCGTTCCAACGCGGCCGCCTGCTGTCTCTCCGCTTGTTCCGCACGAGACTTCCTTTGCACCATCACTCGAACTCTGCACATCGTAGAAATTCATAATTATTTTTATTTATTTCAAGTAAAAGGACTCAATTTTTTGCTAGTAACAATATTAACTTGATTATAAATAAATATCTACTGACATTCACACAGCGCCATCTAGCCCAAAGTTAAGCGTGAAGCTTGTAGTATGGGCACTAAACAACGAATAAACATACTTATATACATTGTATTTGTAAATACATACATATTATACATAGAAAACACCCAGACCAATACAAACAGACATGTTCATGCACACAAATGTTTCCAGGGGATCGAACCCAGAACCCTTGGTGTAGTAGCCGACGTCTCAACCGCTACACCAAAAGGGTCGTCAAACGTCGAAAATACGAGTAAATAAGAATTGAAACGAAAAAATATCGGATTTGTATAAAGTAATTAGTAAAAAAATATCATCATCGTCAAGCAGCCTATAGTATCCCACTGAAGGATACAGGCCTTCTAGCATCACAATTGATAGAACGGGCTGTAACCCACCAGTCGGGAAATTCTAAGACAGCCTAACCCTAGCTTAGAATAGAATTTTAAGAGATTAAGATAGATAGCTTAAAATGTCTTTCGAACAACTAAGTACTTCACAAATAAGTCTCTTGAACTTGAATGATGACATAGACATATTTTTTGTTGCATAAATATATATTTCGTTGTTAATTTACTGGCGTGGAAACAATTATTTCCTTCTCTCTTTTATTACAGGCGTCATAAGAAATTTACCATCAGTTGGGATTTGGGATGTTAGCGTCGTTGCCAACTTCATAAATTTGGTATTCCATAAAAAGTAGTACTCACTTCCTTATTTTCATGTCCATAAGGTAGCGTTCTTTCTTGAGCTGGTTAAGGTGTTCTAAAGAGCCGTCGATCTGCCTCAGAACTGCTTTGTTTTGCAGTAACTCGTCGCAAATGAAGCTCAGGATCCTGGCTTTCATAGTTGAGTTGAGTGCCAGGAACGGCTTGTCACGGAGTGCCTCTGTAATAAGCAATACACAAATATGTACAGGACGGTCAGGACGCTCACCTGACGGTAAGTGATACGCCTGACCATGCCAGAGCGGCATTGAAGGAGACCAACAACTGATAGACATTATTCTCCATCAATGCCGCACTGCGCCCGACACCCGAGACAACAGATGTTAGGTTTATTATACCCGGTAATTAGACTAGCTAATTATTATTTCAATTTATAATTCAATCCGTAAGTTTATTGTTATTCTTGTTTACTTTAATATAGTTAAATTAGCGAGTTTAAAGCAGTAGTTAGTTAATTAACTAATGAAAAAAAAGATGCTGTGTAATGGGGACTCTTTACGTATTTACCCCAACTGTTTCTACAAAGAAAATTGGCGTAAAATAGCTGTTGGTGTTGTTTCTGGAGGCCTAAAACGCCCTTTCCACGTTTTTAATGTTTCTTTTTCGCTCTACCTTTGAAAAGACCAGGACCAAGTCCCAAAGGTCTCTTTTCTGCCTAACTCCATATTAGGATACGCGGTCTCCACTCCAGAACTCATCTGCTCCAAAAGCCATCGGTTCTGCGACATATTATGTGACCGGCCCACTGCCACTTTAACTTGATCCGGCGAGCTATGTTGGTCACTTTGTTCTATTATGGATAAATTAGTTTCCGGAAAGAGTGCTTTTCTATCAAATAAAATTTAATGTCTTATAGCTTACCAGAAAGTTTGTAAGTGGCATTATTGTGTAGGTGTTCGTAGTACGCCGCGTTCTTAGTATGCGCGCACGTATGCTGCATTTCCGCTTCGGTCTGGTGGTGGTCCGCCACTCGCCTCTCTCGCTCTCTCTCCGCTGTTAGGCCTGGTGTTAGAAAGAGATGACAATATTATAATATAATTATTGTAAAAAGTTAAATAAAATTTTTACGTCAATTTTAATATAGCCTCTCTAATTAAAAAATAATGAGTATCTTATCATATTCTTACTGTAGCATAGTGTCTATTAAAACTGTAAATTTCCAAAAAATAATTAATTTCCAAATCCAGATTCAAAGGTTGTGCGTAAAGTCGTCCAATCCGCAATGGGCCCGCGTGGACGACTAAGGCCTAATCACCCAATAGGCGGGGGGGACGTGGGGACGTTTAATGAGTTGATGATGATGAATAAATTTCCAAAAAAATCAAACAATCAAATTTTTTCTTTAAAAATCTCATTTTCATAGAAACATTGGTGAATGAATTATTAAATTAGCGTAGAAACTGTTCGAATTATCACAACTTGAAAATCTCATTTATGGGAGAGTCCAAAAACGCTCGCGGAGCTTGTATGCGTCGTGCAAGAACTTTGTTCTGCAGACGGTAAAAAACTCACGGCGAATACTGTTACTATAAACAATATTTTTTTATGTCTTTCCCTCCTATAGTTAAGCGGTAAAACCTTTTAATATTACGGAGACCTAAGTTAATTGTTGAACAGTGGAATGTTGTGCTCTTAAAATATATAAAAATACTCACCAGTAAGAGATTTAACCTCCCCCGTGGCGTTTGCGTACAGATATATCCGAAGTACTTCGCTAAGATTTGCCGGAGTGATGTCCCCCATACGGATGGGATGGCCCAGCAGAGTCGTGTGTCTTCCAGGGTGGGGTATACCAGGATCCTCTGCGGAAGATAGGTGGATATTAGTCATTTGTTGTTGAATTTTTCAACGACGAGACGCAACCGCTTTTTCTCGGATAAAAACAGTTCCTCCCTAAAATAATTCATTAATCCCACGTACACACAATAAAAGCGACAGAAACATACATTATATACATACATAGTATTTAGTTTAGTCAATACGTTCTTATTGTAATAAAACTACGAGTTAATTGAACATGCTGCGCATATATATAATTGCTGTGTATTAGATAACTTATCATTTATGTATATTTTCCTTCACGCTTAACTTGGGGCCATCTAGCTCCAAGTTAAGCGTGAAGCTCAATGGAGCGAGCTATGCTCGGAGTCTCTTAGGGTTTTTCCTAAGATGAAAAATGATTTAATCCGTAACAGAACTAACGTTACCGACATAGCCCGCCGGATCAGCAAGTTGAAGTGACAGTGAGCTGGTCACGTATGTCGCAGAACCGATGGCCGTTGGAGCAGACGAGTTCTGGAGTGGAGACCGCGTCTTGGCAAGCGTAGCGTAGGTCGCCCTCCGGCCCGATGGACCGACGACTTGCGAAAGGTCGCTGGTGGAGGCTGGATGAGGAAAGCGGAGGATCGGGATATCTGGCGCAAAATGGGGCAGACCTATGTCCAGCAGTGGACTGCGATAGGTTGAAGAAACCACTCACCAATAGCACAAACTAGAAGCTGTGTTAGTACTTCGATAAGTTCCTCCTCGGCATCAGTACAGCATTCGGGAAGCAGCGCCATCTGTAGAGTGTTTAGTGTCGGAATGGCTTCCATGTCTGAAATAAAAAATATTTTTTAGTATACTAGTTTTATGTATATATGTGAACAATCGGTATAGTACAGTACTTTAGTAGTCCTTAGATAGAATATTTGCATAGCTCCAATTCAAAAATTAATTACCTATTTTCATTTTATAAGACAACTGGAGTAAATTTGAATAACCATCCATCCATCTACTACCTAATATTCTTAACTAAATTCCAATTCAAGACCTTGCCTGGCTCAGAATGGATGACAATAGTTCAGCAATAGACTGCGATATCTTGAAGAAAGAAGACCTTATCGTGTACTCACCAAAGCCTAGAGTCTGTCCGAAGTTGTGTATGAATTCGTAGACCTGCAAGATGTCGGCGAACGCCTGTCCGGGCAGCTTCAGACCTGGGATCCTGTTCAGAGTCGGCAGGGGTTTCTGGTCTGATAACGAGGAGTCCTCTTGTGGCCGTCTGTGAGATATGTTTAGACATTTAGTTCAGATTCTTTTTTATACAAGATGGTCAGGACGCTCACTACCAATTTCACTAGCTACGGTGCCCTCATCCCGAAACCAAAAAGTGCATAACACTCCCGTTTTATGGGACGATATCTGGCACTGCGGTGGTACCTACCTAGACGACTCAGTATCGAGTCTACCACCTAGTAATTAAGATGTTTGTTCTGTAGGAACTTTAAATGGGTAAACATGCTACGACGACGCCTGGGGGAATATATATCTCTTTTGTCAATACTCAGCATGTTACGCTCAATATAGGTAGGCTTTGAGATATTGGGCAGTAAACCACCACGAGAGCCCAATGCGGATGGGTGTGCGTTAACGTCTACCATACTAAGGTAATAGCCAGGTCTAATAGTTTGATTGTATTATAATAAGTCTACACTTTGTAAAGCACATTAATTTGAATATCACATCAATCAGTGATCTTTTGCTTTACACGCTTAAACTGCCTCCCTGATCAGATTATCTAATATTAAATCGTGGCTTTATAGCACATAAGTTATAGTGTGGCTCCCCCTCACCTTAGTTCAGACAGTAGCTCCATCTCTTTCCTTCTCTGTTGCAATTTCTTCTCCTTCACTAACAGTCTGTCTAGAAGGTTCTGGTGTTTTCTTCTCTCTCTTTCCTCCCATCTCTTTCTAGAGTCCAGTTGACGGATGAATGTCGTGTGCTGCCGTCGCCTTTCGCGTTCCTGGTAAAGACGTTATTTCTTAATAATAGAAAAAATAAGACCAACAATTTTATAATTGTATTAAACTATTGTTATTAAAGTTTGAAATCAGCTTCTTCGTTACCTGTCTACAATATTAATATTCTCGAATATACCTCAACCAATCAGTAATACCAGTAGGTTTCCACAAAACGGTTCATCCATGCGATGATGAATTACAATAAAAAATCATTTAAGCAATGCATAAAACCTTCTTGATGGTTTTTACAGTACATATTTCTATGTGTATAACTAACTTATCAACAATGTAGACATGGTGGTAAATGAAAACTGTCTCCTGTACGAGTATTATGCTAATAATTTTTGGAATCTTTATTTAACTCGTGTTTATTTCCCTTTTTAAAAGTCAGCAACTAACAGCCCAAAACGATGTTCATTGGCGCTTCGAGAAAACCAATGATCCCACGGAATAATTGCTAGTTACATATAAATGTTACAGTATCGTATAACTTCATTGTCCCTCTCATACTTTAGCGTTACTCCGCTATTCATCTAGCATTATTGTATGCAGCAGAAATAGTTGATTAAGGTAGATAATTTTAAGCAAGGTCTTCCTTGTGGTAAATAAGAATAGGCAAACACCCGATGTCTAGTTGTACAGGTTACTAAATCGCAGAAGTTACCAGCACTCTAAAATAAAAGCTTGCATATCAACAAATATTTACCCCAGATAAAATATCAAGGAAAGAATTCAAGCTTTTCTTGCAGCAAATCAAAAGATATGAGGCAAAAAGGAGAGATATGAAGACTGCAATAACTAAAAAGCACAATGTTTGTTAGTGGCCATATTGTATTATTTTATTTACCTCAGTTATATACTTTTGCTGCGCCAGTGACGTGGCATTCCGTATCGGAAATTAGAACAAAAAACACACACATGTAATAGCGGTACACAAGACATAAATAGGTACACAAAACACACACACAACACTGTTAGCATCAAATCAAACCAAAGAAATCATAAGTTATTGGGAGAGACTTTAGACCATTGTACTTTATACTAATACACCACTTTTTGGAAACTTAGATGACTATTATAAATATAATAAAGTGTTTACGTTGAGGCCAAAGTACAATGACCCTTACCTAATATTTAAAAACTATTTGTATTAAAATTATGTATGTTGAAACGTTAATAAGATTTTTTTTGTACTAGCTACTCAATCTTAATACCATTTAATATTCCAAATATACAGACATATCTAGTATGGCAAATATCATTCTAACTCGCTCACACACAAGAACAATTCGGCATATTCACCTGTTCTTTAAGAAGAATAGCTTGTTGCCTCTTCAGTTCTCTCTCCTGTAACAATTTCGACTTTTGAGATTGTTTGTTCATAATATTTAATAATGTGTGGTATTGAGGCATTATTAAATATTGGAATAACGGAAATAGCAATCGTTTAAGATGAGAATAAACTTATTAAATACTACTGAACTATTGTAATAACTTAAAAATATTATTAAAAGTCGAATTATACTTTCTATTTTATGTTTCTAGCTGGAGTATTCTCAATAGAATCATCATCAACTACGAACCGGTAGCAGATTCAGAAAAGTCTTTAACTTCTTAAAATTTGACGATTAATGGTTCTTGTAAATACTTAATTAAATAAAGCAAAATTCTTGGGTTTTAATTTCTACTGTACACGAACTGAGGTGATGTCTATGTTGAGTCACAATAATATTAGTCCATCAATGTTTAGCAGGACAAAATAGATGCTGAATGAGTCAATTTATAACAGGCGGGAGTGAGTTTTAAAACAAAATTAGTCGTTTTAGTCCTTTATTTTTATAAAAACAACTCTAGTCATTTAATTTGTTTAGTCCTTTAAGTCAACGATTTAGTCTGTTTTATTGAAACTCAAATCTTTACTATTTATTTTACAGTTGAGTCCTTTAATCCATCTTAATTTCTTAGCTAGTCTTTATAATAAGAATAAAAAGCTTAAGTTTTTTTCATCACTAAGAATAATGGACTGCAAATAAATGCTTAAAAAATACCTAACATAGGTAAATATTAAATATTTTTAGGTCGTCTTCACTACCGGCATACATTGGTCCTGCCTTGGCCACTTTTGATCAATGAAAATACGACCGGACATGACATTTGGCAGCTTTGACGGCATTTATACTACATTTTTTTATCTTTTTTTTTACCCAAAATTTTAGTGCGTTTGGCTACTATCTCATCTGATGGAAAGTGACGATGAAGCCTAAGGAGTATCACGCAAATTATGGCTATTTACTGCCTTGTATACAGAATAGAATCAGTGTATTTCTTATTATATTTTTCTTGTACCTATAACTGCCATTTGCGATATTGTATCGTTTCTTCTGTCTACCTATGTGTGATTTTGTAGTCAAATAAATGTTTTTCTTTCTAACACCTGGTACAAACCTGTTGCCTCTTAACCTGGTCCTCAATCTTCTGCTTGTCAATCTCCTCCTGCTTCCTCCTCTTAGCCTTCATAACAACCGTGCCAACAACATCGAAAGCGGTACAGCAAATTATAATCAAAACAGCGCACATGAAACAAAATACGCAAGTTGTGGTCACTGTAATAAAAAAAAAATAAAGGCTCGAAAAGCATTTAAATAAATGAAAAAAAAAACTCGTCCAACGTTAAATGTTTTCTTTGTTAACAGCAATGGCGTGCACTTCAAGCAAAAAAGAAGTGTTGTGTTCTCCGATAAACCTCAAAATCGCCATCATATAAAATCTCTCCATATTTTCCCTTCATCTTTTAAATGATATGTGATCAGCAGTCAACAACAGTAATAATTTTTTGAGAAAAGGAATTTAAGTTATTATTTGCGGTTGCTCGGCCTGCTCATAACCTTTGCACGCCACTGGGTAACAGATTATAGATAACTGAAATATAACATTCGCCAAATCTGTTTCCTCAACCAAAATTGTTTTCAATTACAGTTGTGTATGTGTGGTGCACAATATGTGCGTTGATATCGATAGCTCAAGTAAAACAACTACCGCAAAGCTCATCGGATGGGTGGCCGGAAATTATTATATAAAACCCTCTATCCTTATTAAGACTATTGGTTCAGGCTACAAACTATGGATAATCGTTGAAAGCAACCAATCCGCATTGGGCCTGCGTGATTGAAAATGGCCCAATCTCCTTATAACCATGCTATATGGAAGGTGCATTTAACTTTATTAGAAAATGGTAATACATATCCCACATCATTTTGCACCTTATTCTTTAGGCATACAGTTGAAAACCAATGAAAATATTGGAACTGCTATATCCGATTAAGGGATAAGAAAGTATGTATAGCAACGTTAAAAGCTGGTTACCTAATTTATTAATAATCATGATAACTTGCTGTTATATACGTCATAAGGGATTTGGTGTGGCCCAAGTTATGTAACTTGCCCGCCGGTCCAGAGGGTGTCGTTCGTTATTTTGGATATAGTTAAAATGTACCAACGTACGGCGATATGAATCGGATATTATATTTGAATGAGACCATGTACAGTGGAACGATTTATTGTGTGATTATTTTATGTTTAAGTTTTCTTCATATTTGACATAAAATTAAAGTCAATAAAAAAATAATATGCTAGAAGCGACTTAGTATTTAAAATTTAGCATGCAAAATAAAGTACATAAATACATCAAATTATATATCGCAATGTTTTTAAAAGGTTAGTTTAGAAGAAGGGAAATATTTATAAGGCAGTTGTGATAGAAAAATTAAAACAAGGTAAATAATTAGCAACTTAAAAATAACCAGTGATCATTTTACCAACAGCATATTTACATAGCCTAATGTTTTCATTTATTTTTGTAGTTACAAATACTAATTTTCTAGATAAACGTGTTTTTTTGACGGTGGCATGCACAGGGCATTTAATTTTGGGTCAACTAAAAGTTTATAATCAATAAAAATCTGTGAGTACTTTACTTAAGTTGTAAGTTTAGTAACACAATTGCCTATCAGTATGTAGTTCCTTTTTATTGGTAAATGGGTTCTTTATAAAAAATAAAATATTTTTACGTTATCTCATAATTATTTCGGTTTTAATAATAACCATTATATGTTATGCGATATTCTAAAGACAGTAGAAAACCAGTGCAACCATACAGTAAAAGATAGTGAAATCCGTACACCACAACATTAGTGTATTAGTAAATAAACCGAAATGTTAGTTATTATCTCTTAATACTCCACATACCGGCGCAAATGCGTCCTTACTGCCGAACGGATGCACCGATATCGATAAAGCACCATCTTTCCCTATATTAAATGTCCCTTTGCTAATCTTTTTCGTAATTATATCAGTCAATATACTATCATCGTCCTCACTCAAGTCAATCACTTCCTTCAAAACCGACGGCTGATTCTCTTTAGGCATCAACATCAGATTCTGCGTCATAAACTGGTTTTTGGCGTCCAAGTATTTCTTTTCCAACGCCTTCGGGTCCTCTGTCTTTTTGTCGGCTTGCAATTTCGACCAATCGCAGCCGTTTATGAACTCTGTTATTCTCGAATACGACTCGATGAGTTTCTCTAAATTGTTCTCTTTGTCGGGCGCTTTAGGTCTCTTGTCGTTTGATTTCAACAGAGAGAAATCGTAGTATTTATCTTTAGGCCGTTTCGGCAAGTCGAATGCCGCTTTTTCGGCGAAATCTTTCATTTTGTCTAAAGCGTTGTACTCATCCTCTTTATAATTCTGATCGAAGTGTATGCTTTTGATTGGTGAGTTTTGGTCTTTAGGCCTGGGACTGGTATAAACTAATGGGAGGCATGATCCGCTCTTTGGTTGTTTTGATAGCGGTCCCATTATAATTTCTGGTACCTTCCACTCGGTATTACCAGGTTTTGGTACCGACGGCAGTGCCTCGATGGTGAGCTGCGTACGGTTCTTGTTGATATGCTGTTTCGGATTACGATAGTCGTTAGTCTCTTTGTTTTTGGTATCGGTCTCGGTATATTTATTATCAATTGGATTTTTGACAACATTGTCAATGTCCTCCCGTTATGTGTTAGAGAAATATAACCCAGGAAAGTTGGTATTACATAGATATATATAAATATATAAACGTATACTACAAATACACACAGCTACTACCAACTAAGAAGCTAAGACATCTAACTCTACGGAAAAGCAAAAAGATACCGTATTAAATTGTACCTATGGACCTTCTTGCTTTAGAAATAGATATGAAAATCTACAAATAAGTATGTGAGCACAATGTTGCCAAGCGTCAAATTGATAATAAAAAAAAATATAAAATGATAAAACAAACACAAGCACATGGTTTTAAAAACATAAATGATAAAAGGGCGTCCCGCGTTACAGTTTTTATAAATAATACTGGTAAAATTGAAACCTCCAAGTTATTTTTTTCTAAAATATATGTATATCATCAGTGCACAGACAAAGTGACGTAAGCACTAATGCTTTTTATGTATACAATACTATATGACATACCAGTCTATTGAAACTATATATTCACATGCTTATAACAAACACAAGTACTATTTTTATCAACTCAAGTGTTTGATGTAATTTTTTTAAGGAATAGAGAAATGCTTATTTAACACAAAGTAACCATTATGAACTCATTACTAGCCGCTAGTACTAGTACGCTAATTCAATATATTTCAGAGTACATTATAAACTTATCACCCAATGTTTGGAAACTAAAACTGTAACACGGAATCTAAAAATATATCATTAAACATACATCTCCCATTAAACTACTCAACATAAACCAAAACAAAATCCCCGTAACAAGTTGCGTACCTCTAATAGCTGTTGACTCCTGGCTTCTTTCTCCCGTTTCACCATTTCAGCCTTTTCATTCCTTTCTAGCTCTCTGACTAGACGTGCCTGCAAAAAAGTTATTTTTAAAGTTATACGTCCATGACAGATGAAGTGACGCTTAGCTTCGAAGATACTGGCATACCCCTTTGAATCACTAAACTAAATCTTAGACCAAGGTAGCTGCCAGATCAAAGATCAATTGATGATAGTGAGCAACAACATCACAACTCACTTGTCTTATACAAAATATATGGAAACGTTGAATTTTAATATACATTTTTCGATTAGGAACAATTTTTGATTTTGATTTTTGACAGGTTAAAAAAGTTAAAAAGTACATCATTGATTAGTTGGCACTTGAACCCACTAAACAGTGACTTTTTTAAGTGTACAGGGCGGTTAGTACGCTCACCTGGTGGTAAGTGATGCGCCTGACCATAACAGAGCGGCATTGAAGGGGATCAACATCTGATACACAGTTATTATTTTCCATCGATGCCGCACTGCGCCCGTCACCCGAGACAACAGATGTTAGGTCTCTTATACCCAGGTTTTTCCCTAGCTACAGTGCCATCATCCCGAAACACAAAAGTGCATAACTCTCCTGTTTCACGGGACGATATCTGGCACAGCGAGGGTACAGATCTCGCCAAACTTTATGGCTGTTCTAAATATAGTCAAAGTGCTTATTGCGCAGGTATAGTCAAGTACAATGTATGAATTTTGTAAACTGCGCATCGTTTTGTGAGAAATTCGGACGTAGACGACTCTGAACTTTTATGAACGTACTTTTTTATTAATTTTTAAAATGTTTTTAATTTTAAAATTATATAAATCCTAATACCTGATCTCTAGATCTAGCGCTGGCATCCCTTCTCGCGTCTCTGGCAGCTTGTTGACGACGAGCCAACTCTATTCTGCGGTCCACGGGAGGCGGGGTAGGCCTAGGACCGGCCAGTGCGGCCAGTGCTCTGGCCTCCTCCAACCTGGAAGGAATCGGGGCTCAGATTACACTGGTTCAACAGTTATATAAGCGTCCGTGCCTAGCACGGGTAGAAAATCACAACAAATAATAGCTGGATCTATTGTTTACGCGCGTACTACATTCGAGGGGATAGGACTCTTTAAAACATTGTATTAACAGAATGGTGTGGACTGTTGCCCTCCTACCGGGAGGGCTGAGGTTATATTCCCGCCATGTACCAATGTGTTTTCGAATTTTCGAAATTATATGTACGTTATCCGACGCGCTAACGGTGAAGGAAAACATCGTGAGGAAACCTGCGCATGCCTGCAAAGAGATTCAAAGCGGGCCCAGTGCGGGTTGGAAGTTGTCCAACCCGCACTGGTCCCGCGTGGAGGACTAAGGCCTAAACACCCTTTACGGGTAGGCTCGTGCCCCACGGTGGGGACGTTCAATGTGCTGATGATGATGATTAATAGAAGACATACATATGCTTTGATCATGACCATATCATCGGACTAACGTGCGTTACCCGTCAATAATGAAAGTGATTAGAGGAGAAATTTGTCCAGTACTGGACTCTGTGGCTGTTCGCCTAGCCCTGTCGCAGTTCACTGGAAGTGCCTGCCTAGGTTGTGCTAAAAGTATGCCCTGCAGTAATGTTAATGATAATCATCCATCGATATTTGAGCATGAGCTTGTACTATAGGTACTAAACAGGAGATAATTTTTCGAAAAATATTTAAAATAATAATATTCACAGACATTCACACAGTGCCATCTAGTCACAAACTAAGCAGTTAGCCTGTAATATAGGTACTAAACAACGGATAAACATATTGAAATTCGTTTTTTTGTAAATACACACATATTATATATAATATGTATGTAAATACATACATATCATATGTATATATTCTATGCAGAAAACACCCAGCTAATACAAACAGACATGTTCATGGACACAAATGTTTGGTGGTACAAACATTTGTGAATTGGACCACGAATCTTTGACGTACTAGCCGACGTCTTAACCATAACACCATAGCGACGAGTATGTATGTCGTCAAATATAAGTATCAAATATAATACGAGACTCAAGCGTTGATATTTATTTAAAAAGAGTTAGAAAGGGATGCCGCTATTTATCATATATAGCGCTATCTCTTTCTATTTAAGTAAAGTTTGAGTATCGTTGTAGGATACGGGCTTTAAACTCAAGCTTGTGAAGACATCATCTTACCTTTTAGTGATCTCATGTTCGTTGAACAGCAACGGGTCGGCGTCGGCGTTGGGCTGGACGTATTCGCCGAGCACGCAGCGAGCGCTAAAGCTGAAGTTGTCCGCCGACAGGCCCGGCCACGGGTTCGATTCCAGGTACTGACACAAAATCTCACGTTATATTTAACCCATTGAACGCCGGGAATCCAGATACAATAGAAAATAAACTGTGTCTGGCGCCTTAAGACGCCATTGGCGGTCAAAGGGTTAAATCACAAATATTATAAAGGCAACCAATACAATTTTTCAATTTTCGATTGTTTTCAATTTTGTCTTCCTGGATTTATTTAATTATTACATACTTTATTGCACTTTTAAAAACGAAAGCAGAAAAATATTTTAATACACATTAAGTACAATGGGCAACCTTAAGGTGGAGAAAGAAGAAAAACGTTGAAAAGGGGGATTTTTGTGCATTTAAGCTAATAAAAAAACCTTTTATACCTAAATAAATATATATAAATACATATTCATATTGAAATAAAAAAGAGAATAGGTAAAAAATAAAAACAATGGACAATATCTACAGAATAAAATAAATATATACATATATCGTAAGAAAAGTAGATACAAATAAAATTGTACATATATAACAACAAATAATAAAAAGCAGTTGAAGCATCTTAGAATGTATAGTAGTAAGTGTTTATTCTTTTTCCGTCTCTTGGATGCCATTCTGATAACAGCATTAGTTTATTATGCCCCAGTAATTCTTACCACTTGCAACTCGTGCATTGACTTGATGGTAGTAGTTGAATGAGGTTCTGGTGGCGAATACGTCACGTCACCCTTGATGCTGCAGTTCCGGGAGAGACCCTTGATCACCGTCACTCGCTTCCAGCCTGACAACAACGTTATATAGGTAAATGGCAAAACTTTGTAACCAATGATAAAATATAAAAGTTTAAAAGAGTGACTATCGAGTTTCTTGCCGGCTCTTCTCGAAGATCCTACTTATTCCGAACCGGTGGTAGAGTCATAAAAAAAAATAATAATAACAATTGAAATTCAAAAGTATCTGTAATAGATTTATTTTGTATGTTTGTTTATTTTTGTGTTCGCTTGTGGCATTTATTAATACCATTTGTTTGTAATGAATTCAAATACAATTTTCAAGATGTCTTCTTGAGCGTCTTGGCGCAAATGTACTTTTCTCAGTCCATTTTTTCAGTGACAAAGGACATTTTGGCTTTTTCTTAAATAAAAATCATAAACAACTTAAGTCGATTGACTTATGTTTTTTATGATTTTATCTACAGTTTGATGTAGTTTTGATGAAAAGCAACTGGCTTAATATTAAAAAAAAGTCGCTAAATATTATCTACCATACTTTATTTTGTATATTCTGGCAATTGATTGTCATTAACACGCTGGCGGATTTATCCAACAAAAACAATAGATTTTCTATTGTGTCTGGAATCCTGGCGGTTAAAAGTTAAGGCTATGTGAGAAAAGGACTATCTGAGAAAATATTGACTATTACAATATAACTGTTATGGTGGGAGAAATAATGATTAAGGTGCCCAAGCACTGAACTCTCCTTCAAGTTCCACAGACTGGACTAGATGCTCTCATATAACTTTCTTATCTGAGAGAATCTAGTCCTTAACCCATTAACCGCCGCTGACGGATATCATCATCAGCTCATTATACGTCCCCACCGAGGGGCACGAGCCTACATACGTACATATAATTTCGAAAATTCGAAATCACATTGGTACGTGGCAGGATTTGAACCACAGTCTTCCCGGTAGGAGGGCAACAGTCCACACCATTGCGCCACAGACGACTTGTGGCTGACGGATATATCCAATAAAAAAAACTATTGTGTTTGGAATTCACAATTTGCGTGCTATAAGTGCGAACGTCAGTGTCGTTCTAGAATCGGCTTATATAGTCACGAGCGACACTGCCATCTCCAAATAGCATGCTTCAATCATGTGAAGAGATGTATGAGGCCTGAAAATGACGGAATCCTGGCGGTTAAAAGGTTAATAAAGGGTCTAGTCTCAAAACAAAATAGGGTGCCTAAACTACAGTGGTCTAAACTTAGATGTAACTTACCTCGAGCCAAGGGAAGTCTCAATTGTGCTTCGTTGGGCCGCCGCGCATAGCTCGTATCGCTCGCGTCTGAATCTGAAGGGCAGCTGTCCGAAGGGCATTCCGAGTCTGTACTCGCCGTCTCGCCCAGTAGGGCTTTTAGTTTTTCCTGCACAAAATATTAAATGTTAAATAAAAAACACCTCTCTCTTAAAATTATCGCAGTCTCTATTAGGTAGTAGACTCGATACTGAGTCGTCTAGGTAGGTACCACCGCAATGCCAGATACCGTCCCGTGAAACACGAGTGTTATGCACTTTTGTGTTTCGGGATGAGGGCACTGCAGCTTGTGAAATTACCGGGTATAAGAGACCTAACATCTGTTGTCTCGGGTATCGGGCGCAGTGCGGCATTGACGGAGAATAATAGCTACCAGTTGTTGGTCTCCTTCATTGCCGCTCTGTCACGGTTAGGCGTATCACTTACCATCAGGTGAGCGTCCTGGCCGTCCAGTTCACTTCGTATCATAAATATAAAAACCACTCACCAGGTCAGTCTCCCAAGCAGCTGCTGGGCTAAAGCGGGCCTAAGGCCCAAGGCCCGGCTCTGGGCCAACAGGGACGCGACGGTGTTCTTCTTTGGCTTGCTCACGCCCCTGCCCAGGTTCCTCGGTCTACCTTCACGCGTTGGCCACGCTGATACTGCTGTTGCAATATATAATAATAAATATTCATTTTGACAAGCCATTTGGTGTAATGGTTGAGGCGTTGGCTACTACACCAAGGGCTCCGGGCTCGATCCGGATTCCCCGGGCAATACAACGATGGCTCATCTTATGTCGTAGCCTGCTTGCCCAAAAACTGATCAGGATAACACCAGCGTGCAACTAGTAGTAACTTTTTGGCTCCAGTTTGTTTAAGAACTTGCCGTCGAAATGCCAAGAGGACTGCAAGGCTTTCTCAGACAGTATGTCTTTGGGGAAACTAGGATGGATAGCCAGGACCAATTACTTAGCGTGTCTTAGCAGGGAATCGAGATAATATATTCACCGATCCGATTTTGACGACCCATGTGGTGTAAGTGGTTGAGATGTCGGCTCTTACACCAGGGGTTTCGGGTTCGAACCCATGCACCCAAACATTTGTGTTTACCAAAAAAATGTATAAAGTATGTTTATCAGTTGTTGAGTATTCAAATTACAGGCTAAATGTCAATGGATATTAATTTTATTTATTTATTATACAACGTTGAACATAGCGATAGTTTCGTGACTATTCCTGATTTCACATGCGCTTATTGCGGTGTGGGAGCAATAAACATAAAAGGGATCCCGTCCAACACATTTTGGAGGTCAAGTAATTCAAGTCTATTATAATATAGCCGTAAACAAGAGAGCCGTGCAATGAAACTGTATATGTATATTTTCCTGCGAATATGTATTGTAAATCTTTTTCGTAATATCTACTCAAATTATTGTTCAAATAAATAAACTGAAATCGGTTACATTGTCCGTGTTAGATATTCTTTAAGAGGGTAAAGGCAATTATTTTCAATAATTTTGAATTCAATCAATTTCCATCATGTTCACATCGCCCGGTATTTAAAAGCAAATAGCCATAGCGGATAAAGCATTTATTTTCAAAGAGATTTATATAATCTTCACTTCAACCAATTTACATCGTGTTCTTTAGATTTATCTAATATAACTCTATATAAAAAATACCCATAGCCGCAAGCATACAACATATAACTACTGATTAAATAAACGCGTTTATTTTCGAACAGATTTCATCATTTAACAAATTTCCAATGTGTTCCTTTGTCGCCCGTTGTTATAAAAAAACCATTCCATCATGTTCAAATATCACCCGGTCTCAAAAAGCCACAACGTCTACATCTATTACATATACATAATGTTTTTTTGGGTTAATGATGTAATAGAGAAAAACACAGGCTACTTTTATTTAAGACAATAAATAGCAATGTTTTATCGCGCAGTGGCTTAACGAAGCGATTTTACGCTATGTTTTACTATGGGAAAATGTCTTATATCGCGGCGCAAAGTACAAGATATAATTACTCACATTCACTATCCTCGCTGCCACTGGACTTGGGTCGCGGGGAGTCCGCGATCTGCGAGTTAAACTCGGGCACCACGCGGCGGGGCTTCGCGCCCGGCTTTCGACGGGCTACAGAACACATTTGGAATTTATTAGAATGGCCCTTTTATATATATACTAGCGGACCCAACAGACATTGTTCTATCAAACAAATTTTTGATTCTACCTCTAAGTCATGGGGATTTAATTTGCATAGCTACAATAATCAACAACTTATTACAACACTATTTTGCTTTACATATTTATCCAGGTGTTGTTATCTGCTTATCAACACCCTTTGCGATTCATTTTCGTTTTTTTTTCTCGACGTCAAAAGCATCCTTGGACTTCAAGGAACAGTTTAAGAAAAGAATGGGTAAAATTGATCTAGGCGTTACTGAGTTATGCGCTTTACAACAAATATAGCTAATTATTTTTATATTAGTAAGAGGGTTATAAAGAATAAATGGAGTATTATCCGCTAGTAAATTATTGTAGAAAGAAAATAAAGGATTGTTGATGACCATATCAGGACCATAGCGGATAAATGGTCAAAGACCATCATTCGTGCAGACAACGGTAATCATGTTTGAATTTATATAGAATAGCCTATCGTCGCATGGGTTTTGATTGGAATTAAGGTGTTTATAAGGTTTTAATTTAATATGTAATTCAACTTTTTTTCTATCGACAATAATTTAGAATTGCTTTATTATTTTTAATTTTACTCATCATTCCGTACCGTATAAGAAATTACAAATATTTAAAATACCATAGTATCTTGAAGACTACCGCGGAAAGACAAAAGAATATTGTCTTTGGGAATTGTTCGAGGCAAATAAGCGTAGTGGCTATTTTTTTCTTTATAGCGATAAACGGTGATATAGTAATTTCTATTTACAATTATATAAATATAAATAAATAAATATCCACTGATATTCACACAGCGCCATCTAGCCCCAAGTTAAGCGTGAAGCCTGTATTATGGGTACTAAATAACGGATAAATATACTTATATACTTTTTTTTTGTAAATACATACATATTATACATAGAAAACACCCAGACCATTACAAACAGACATGTTCATGCACACAAATGTTTGTACTGCCCGGGGATCGAACCCGGAACCCTTGGTGTTGCAGTCGACCTCTCAACCGCAACACCAAATGGGTCGTCAAATGAAAATGAAATTATATGAGCGAAGACTTATTCTACATATAGTTTTGTTATACCTAGCGAGTTTTTCACCATATAAACTCAAACAATCCTTTATTCAACTAAGTTTTTACAAGACTTTCCTGATATATAACACAGAACAGAAGTCGAAATAGGATATTATTTTAATAATGTACAAAGACGATATTATGTCTTAAAATTTGGGAATAGAAACCAGTTTTAACTTTGTGAAGTCTTATACAACTTTCCACCCCATATTTATGGAGCTGAGGGAACATAACCAAAAAAAAAATGTTATTGAAGAGGTTGGAGTCTCAACCAGTACGAGTACACCGTGAGCGGCGAGTACGTTCAATTGAGGGTCTCACAAGACAATCAACTATCGCAATGGTCATTCGTCGGCTGGGTGTCCGAAAAATATTACCTAAAGACCTTCTTTGGAAGGCCCGTTAAACCGTTGGTCCTGGGTTGGATTTGGTAGCCTAAAACATGTTTGGAGAGAAAACCGTGATACGTGTTAGATTTTCACACTAACAAGGAGTTGCACTACAAGTAGACCTTTAAGGAAGAGTAAAATAAATAAATAATAATCAATATCCACTGACATTCACACAACGTCATCTGGCCCCAAACTAAGCATTACTAATACTAAACAACGGATAAACGGACTTATATATATATGTTTTTGTAAATACATATTATACATAGAAAACTCCCTACATTACCATACATAGATGCATCGAATAAAATGAATTTATTTATCCCAAAGCAAACCCTAGTAAAGTAGATCAGAGTGCAGCAACTAACAGCTTTTTTTCTGACTACTACTGTTGGCCGCAGATGGCCTTTACAGTTTCATCGGGAAGGCTCTCAACCTTAGCAACTGCCGGTTCATTCATCCATCACGCTCGCAAATATAAACTGCTGACATACAACCTTAGACAAACAATAGACTAACTAGATGCACTATCTCACTCAAAAAGTGACCATCGCGTCAATTGGGCAGAATTTTCATTCATAATCATGTCATTCGCTACATGTCATAATGTCATAGTAGTATGCTCGTTATTTTGATTTCGTACTCTTTCCATGACGCGTAAACGTCAAAATTCAAATGAATAATTTTACGTTCTAAATATAACAATAAGTATACGTATGTGGCATGCGGTTTGGTTCATTTTGTGTTGACGTTTTTTCGTGATTGTGCATGTACAGAACTCGCCAAATTTTATGGCCGCTCTGAATATAGTCAAAGTGCTTACTGCGCAGATATCATCATCAGCTCATTAAACGTCCCCAACGAGGGGCACGAGCCTACCCGTGGCGGGTGTATAGGCCTTAGTGGTCCGTGCGGGCCCAGTGCGGATTGGACGACTTCACGAACCTTTGAATCTCTTCGCAGGCGTGCGCAGGTTTCCTCACGATGTTTTCCTTCATCGTAGGAGCGTCGGATAACGTGCATATATTTTTCGAAAATCCGAAAACACATTAGTACGTGGCGGAATTCGAACCTCACGGTAGAAGAGCAACAGTCCACACCATTGAGTCACCGATGCACCAGTGCAGGTATAGTCAAGTACAAATGTATGAATTGCGCATCGTCTTGTGCGAAGTTCGGAGCGGCCAAAACGTTTGGCGAGACCTATATTTATAATTAGTTTATTGTTGACCTAAGCATACAACACCCAAACTTTATGTCCAAGTACTTACATATTCTATCGTTGCTAGCATTCAACGAGCTGCTTAACGAAGTTAGCCGCGATAAAGCGTCAGACGCCTGCGTGCTCGCTGAAACATAATATATAAATAAATGTCCACTCACATTCACACAGCGCCATCTAGTCCCAAACTAAGCATTAGCCTGAAATATGGGTTACTAAACAACGAATAAACATACTTTTCTCTTCAACATATCGCAGTCCACTGCTGGACATAGGTCTCCCCCATTTTGCGCCAGATATCCCGGTCCTCCGATTTTCTCAAGTCGTCGGTCCATCGGGCCGGAGGGCGTCCTACGCCCATAAACATACTTACATACTTTTTTTATAAAACATACATGTTATACATAGAAAACACCCAGACCATTACAAACAGACATGTTCATGCACACAATTGTTTATACTGCCCGAGGATCAAACCCGGAACCCTTGGTGTAATAGCCAACGTCTCAACCATTACACCAGATGGTCGTCAAACACATGTAAGGCTGCAATGGTGATAATGCCTCCGTGGTCTTGTAGTCTGAACGATAGAATCTCATCGCCATGTGAGTCCGTGGTTGTGGGTCAATAGATTTTCCAGTGTCTGTATTCCTAGCGGTAACAGGTTAACAATAAAATAATGAATGACTTGATGAATAGAACGTCGGTGGTTCAATGGTGTGGACTGTCGCCCTCCTACCGGAAGGGCTGAGATTCAAATCCCGACACGAACCAATGTGTTTTAGAATTTTTGAGAAATATATGTACGTTACCCGTAGCTTTTATGGTGAAGGAAAACATCGTGAGGAAACCTTCATGCACGCCTGCGAAGAGATTCATAGGTTGTGTGTGTAGTCGTCCAACCCGCACTGGGTCAGCGTGGACGACTAAGGCCTAATCACCCTATTCGGGTAGGCTCGTGCCCCTCAGTGGGGACGTTTAATGAGCTGATGATGATGAATGAATGACTTACGTGGTGTGGGTTTTAAAGACAGGTTGAGTGGCCCGTCTTCGTCCATGGACTGTTTGACGCCCAAGTCTAGAGGCGATTCCTCAGACGCCGACTTGGTGCTTAGGTTCAACCCGGAATCTGTAACAAACAGTTCAATTTCAATGTCTGTTTATAACTAGTTGTACCCCGTGGTGTTACCCTGTCGTCGGAAGTCTGTTTCTAACATTGCCCTGTTCATAGGTAGTGTTAATCATCGACGCGTAGCATAGTACTAATCATGACTTACGCTAGCGTAGTATTTGCACATGCAAGTCCCCACCAAATCCATACGTTACAGGTACTACAGAATAGGTTCAAATTTTAGACTTAGGACGGCCGACCATTGCTAAGTTTCTAAAGTTAGCGTCCAAACGATACTTCGACTCTGCATCCGAACATAGCAACCCCCTAATTGCCCAATCTGCTAATTAGCAAACAACCGCGCCTTAACGCAATCCCGCAAACGTGGACGTCCCAGAGACGTACTCGACAATCCAGACGATTCGATCACTGTCGCCATATGTCAGACAAGGCGCATAAAGCATCCCAATTGCAGCAGAACACACGCAACTCTTCTACACAGAGATTCCGTCTCCGCCGGCGGGAGCCTTCGTCGCGTATCCCTGTAGGTTCGACCAGTCCCTATTCGCGTTACCGGTACGTACCCGGTCACTTTCCTCCCCAAACTTATACTAGGATACCCCTTAGGCTTGTTACATACATTTCTTAGGCTGAGAACCATCGGCGCTAGGCAGTTATATATTTACTCTTAAAACAATTAATTTGTGGACCCAGTGGCGTGCAGTTCATATATGCAAATAAGCAGTGCATACCCTGTGCATCCAGACAACTACTGGTTCGCCCATTTTCCTCAACAGATTTGAAATCATAGGCGACTTGCTCTCATCAACAGCACTCAATTTGACGAAAATGTAAATAATTTATTGTTTTTGCGATAAGTGTCACTCACTTTGCATACCCTACTCTTAATCTCTGTGCACGCCACTGTGTGGACCTTATGATCGCGATCGTTATCGGGCAAACATCAAATTGAAGTGGCAATGGGCTGGTCACGTATGTCGCAGAACCGACGACCGTTAAACGAGTTCTGGAGTGGAGACCGCGTCACCGCAAGCGTAGCGTAGGACGCCCGACTGATAAGGACCGACAAAGGTTGCTTGGAAGAGATTGCTCGATAAGGCCGCCTTTGCCCACTATATGTTTGATTTTGTGTTTGTGAACCTTTTATAAATTGAGCAATGAAACACTTATCTATCTATGCCCAGTAGTGGACTTCTAAAGGTTGAAGATGGAAAGATAAAATAATGACCACTCACCAGGTGCATTGGCGGAGCCAGCCAGCTGTCTTTCTAGAGCCGCTAGACTCACTCCGCTCTGACTAGCGATTGTCTGTAATAACTCCCGTGATATACCTGCAAACAAAAAGCATATTTTATTAGAATACACCATATCTGGCGCAAATTGGGGGAGACCTATGTCCAGCAGTGGACTGCGGTAGGTGGAAGAGAGAGAAAGAGAAAGAGAAGAGAGAGAGAGAGAGACAGACGCCATCAGTCTTTCTAGGCAGCACATTAGAAAAGTCAAATATTATATGACTCTGTGCATAAATTGCCATTGCATGGAAAATATGTCATTTTTAATGACCCATTTGGTGTAATGATTGAGATGTCGGCTATTACACCAACGGTTCCGGGTTTAATCCCCGGGCAGTACAAACATTTTAGAACATACTGTGCTTATTATGGATTACCATCTAGTGCATTCGTTCTCTTGTATACATTTAGTTACAAAATACACACATTTCTATATTATCATTCTTTTTAAGTAGTTTAGTTTGTACATACTAGTTAGAAAAGAGGAGGACCGAAATCATCATTATCATTATTACAACATAGAATGTCCACTGCTGAACGAAGGCTTCCCCTAATCATTTCCACGCGGACCGATCCCTTGCAGTTGATATCCATTTGCTACCGGCCACCTTAACCAGGTCATCCATCCATCTGGTTGGGTGTCGGTCTACGTTTCGTTTTCCGTTACGCGGACGCCACTCGAGAACCTTTCCGCTCCATCGGCCATCGGTTCTATGCACTATGTGCCCTGCCCACTAAAGTCGTTTAGTTTGTAGTTATTAGAGGAGTACCGGAATATCTGGTGCAGAATAGACTACGATGGTTTTAAGAGTTATAGATTAAACCTTTTCACCGACAATGACGCCTTAAGGTGCCAGACACCACAATTTTTTATTGTGTCTAAATTCCCGGCGTTCAAAGCGTTAAAGACAGAAAGCACTTAAATAAAACCCCTTATTATAAGTATATCTGACCTGCGTAATCTGAGGAGGTTAGGGGGCGGTGTGCCCGACATAGAGTTCCCTCTGTCGGGCTTGTTCGGCAGCCGGATCACTTCAACGGACGACCGGGAGTTGCCGTACTCGTCCTGCGAACAAACAATGTTATTAACCCTTTGTTATATGCTAATGGCAATGTGTTATGTTTACAGTAAAGGAAAACATCGTTAGGAAATCTGCGCACGCCTGGAAAGAGATTCAAAGAATGTGCGTGTGCAAAGTGAAATAACCGGGTATAAGAGACCTAACATCTGTCGTCTCGGGTGTCGGGCGCGGTGCGGCATGATGGAGGATAATAACCGCCTATGAACCGTGATGAAGCGGCGGAGGAAGGATCATGCCTGCCTGGAAACAGCCTATTCACTCTTGCTTTGAAGACGGCCAGGTTGTAATGATCGGGGAACACATAAGGAGGCAAAGAGATTCATTGGCGCATTAAGAACGAGGCTCCATAGCGGGCTGTGCGGATATGTGGAATGTTATGTAAATCGAATAAGAATAAGAATCGACGCTTTTATTCTTCTCGAATCAGTTAATTGAGTGTTTTCAAATTTTCGAAAATATATGTACGTTATCCGACGCCATTACGGTGAAGGAAAACATCGTGAGGAAACCTTCATGCACGCCTGCGAAGAAATTCAAAGGTTGTGGGTGAAGTCCTCCAATCCACACTGGATATTTAATGAGCTGATGATGATGAATGTAAATCGACATCTAACAGGCGTTGATGTGTTACAGGAGCTGGGGAGAGTTCGGTGGTTAATGTAAGTGATGATTGAACCTTTTCCATTAATTGAATCATTAAAACTTACAACTTTCTGTCTCTTGCTGGGCACAGGTGTGCTCCTGTCGCCGGAGGACGGATGGACTGACACTTGGGGCGGGTCCAGAGAGATTGTTTTTTTCCTCCCACGGTTTGTTGTTCCTGGGGGAGCCTGCAATAAGAAATATAACTTTAAAAATATGTCTATGAATAACATTGTGTACTAACTAAAAAACATATAAGTATGTTTATCCCTTATTTAATAAGGATGATGTAGTCCTGACCGTTTTCGACCACAGCGACTGAAATACTGGAGCAGTTAATCGTAAGTATTCGCGAAGATTCAGACTCACGTACTTGACCCTACTAATCTTTAGCCGATGGAACGGATAACCGCTACGATCGAAGAGAAACAGAGCTGCAGTGTATGGGTGACGATAATAACACCCCTATTGTTGCCCTTTAGTGATACACGTTGGCTAGTTGCCTCGCCACTAAGCGTGGACTACCAAAATAGCAAAGGCAGACTGCACTAAGCGGAGGGTGACCGCAGAGTAACCAGACCCTTATTAATACCTATCAAACACAAACTTGCCGTTCCAAATCTTAGATTGCATAAGGTTGGGAACTCATTTGTGGGATTAAGCATTAAAATATTTAATAAGCTACCACAAAATGTAATTGATTTACCCCTGCATAAGTTTAAGTCTCATGTAAAGTCTATTTTAATAAAAAAAAGCTTACTATAGTGTTGAAGATTATATAAATGATAAAAACTCATGGACATGTTGATTTCCACGCCTGCACTACTTTTGTTTTTTTTTGTTGTCATCTATTAATTTATATAATACTTAACTGCTTAATAGTACTTTTGTAGATTATTATATTTTTACCAATACATAATACGATAAAAATTGAAATATAATTTGCTTATATAATTATTTTGATTACAAATGAATCTGTATTCAACACAATTTTTTTGAAAAGAGTAACTACTGAGTTTCTTGCTGGTTTCTTCTCAGTGGAAAACTACCTCCCGAACCAGTGGTAGCTTCATTTGACATTCATAAGTGTTCTTTAAGGACCTAAACTGAATAAACACTTTTAATTTTACCCATAATACAAGTTATGAGTTTTGTTTTATAGGAACTAAGCAAAATTGTAAATACATACATATTATACATAGAAAACACCCAGACCAATACAAACAACATGTACGTAGAAAACACCCAAATCAAACCCGGAACCCTTGGTGTAGTAGTCGACGTCTCAACCATTACACCAAATGGATCGTCTCGGTGACAACTTCTTTCAAATCTCCATCTTCCATTGATTTATCCAACCTTACTAGCTACCACCATGTTTGGCTTAGTGGTAGGCAAGATACTGATTATCGAATGAAACCTATCATCATTGTTTTATTCTTGTAAATACAATTGCATTGCTTTCCATTGCCACTGTCTATGTATGTGTGTGAGCGTTGGTGGTTCAATGGTGTGGACTGTCGCCTTCCTACCAGGAGGGCTGAGCTTCAAATCCCGACACATACCAATGTGTTTTCGAATTTTCGAAAATATATGTACGTTATCCGACGCTCTTACGGCGAAGGAAAACATCGCGAGGAAACCTTCATGCACGCCTGCGAAGAGATTCGAAGGTTGTGTGTGAAGTCGTCCAATCCGCACAGGGCCCGCGTGGACGACTAAGGCCTAATCACCCTATACGGGTAGGCTCGTGCCCCTCGGTGGGGACGTTTAATGAGCTAATAATGATGATGATTTATATGTCGCAGGATGATAGCATAAACCGGATATTTTTCTAGGAAATTTATACACCTTCGTATGATTATAAACTATAGATATATCTTATTATTTTGCGCCTTCATTTTCGTAAGTTTCTTTATTTTGTGTCGTCACGCGGTGAATTTATAAATAGACGAATATCCATTCGCAAGATCCTAAAAGTTTTGACAAATCACAGAAGAGCTTTTAATTATATCTTTATGCGGCAAATAACACACTAATGTCTGATTGTTTAACTTAGATAAACAATAAACTAATTAAATGCACAATCTCACTCAATAAGTGTCGGCGGCAAAATTCTGCCCATCCGTAAGTTGGGCAAAATTTTCATTCATAATCACGTCTGTCGCTACATGTCATAGTGTCATTGTAGTATGCTCGTGCTTTTGTTTTTATTGACGAATGATATTATGTCATATATATAACATGTGTCAGAAAAATTTTAGTTGATATTTCTTCGTGATAATATCATCAAATTACACTTGACATTCGAAATATTAACAAATAATAATAATAATTAATCAATACTAACAACTAAAAACCTTAAAAATTAAATATTATAACTAAAATATAAAAAAATATAATAACTAAATAAAATAATTAAAAGAACCCCCCATTGGTAAAGTTCCGAAGACACTGGCAGCGTTACCCCTTTGAATCGCTAAACTAATTCTTTGACCAAGGTAGCTGCCAGATCTTCGGTCTCCAGTAATGTCGACTAATCGTTTGGAAATTTCTTTAAAAAGCCTAATTGCGCTAGGGCCCCACGGACCAAGGGTCTCGACACCGAATGGGACAAAGTCATATTCAGAGCCTAGACCCCTGTATTTGCACGTTTTGGCTTTTTCAGCCGCTTCACACGCCGCACCAGCGATTAGTTAGTTTCACAGATTTCCCAATACAGGAGATGGGGCAAGCCGCGTTTTTAAGTGCGACAAATGTAAGCTCAACGAGCATACACTGGCTGCCAGTTTACGCTCTGTGAGACGAGTCAAGACGTACGAATATTAGAAGAAATTACCGTTTTTTCCCAAAATGCCATCCTGTGCAATTGTAACATGCCATCATCGCAATGAATCAATAAATTTACCAAGAAATATAATAACTTTTCACAGGTAAGAACCGAAAAGAAATTGCGACACTGGGACTGCCTATAAACTTGGCGGCTAGTCCAGTCTCATTGTATATTCGGATGTCTGTGGTTAGTTTATTGTTTGTGTTGTTCGATGTTTATAGTTGCAATGCTTGTTGCGGTAATGTACGTGTAAAATAATATGTACAAATTTATGCCTAGTTCAAAATTAAAATCCTTTGAAGGTTTATAAATTTCTTTATCTTATAAATTTGCGGTTCATATTATTTTTCGGTGACATACATATTTCATTTCGAGTGCGATAAAAAAATATTTTCTTGCTTCCTTACCTTTGGCCCCGCCAAGGAAGAGGTGTATTTGATAATTTCTGTATCCGGCGGTAACCTCACACCGCCCAACACTGACGAGGGATCACTGAAGCAAAAGTGACATTTTAATATAATATCACTACCATAGTTACTTTAACTTTGTTAAATAACCAATTTTGCGCTAATCCTAATTTATAGAAACGATAAGCTCAAAAGAATCAGGTGTCCCAAAATTTTTTAAATCTGTTTTTGTTACCATTAGTATAGTAGATAGAATTTATTTTGAGAACTGTTATGATTATAATATAAATTAAATAACTCACCCTCCTTCCAAGGCCGCACTGAAAAAGAAAAATGTTTGATTAGAACTGTACAAGTTTTTAAATTGTAATTCATCATCATCATTAGCTCATTATAAGTCCCCACCGAGGGGGACGAGCCTACCCGCAAAGGGTCATTAGGCCTTAGTCGTCCACGCGGACCCAGTGCGGATTGGCCGACTTCGCGCATAACCTTGGGTTAGCGTGAAGTCGACTACATTTTAAATGCAACGTGTGAATTGTTTCCTTTTTCAAACATATTCTATCAAACATAGCCTATTTGGCCCTACTAATTTTTTTTCGACCCCAACCATCGCATTTTTTAATCTTTTGCACGTTTCAGCCTTATTAAACTTACCTAAGTATGGTATGAGGGAGGCCGGTAAGAGAGTCGATACCTCCGTGCCTGTCTTTCTCGGAACCCGGCATCCCGAACGGGTAAAGGGGCGACATGTTCTGTGAACGTACAAAAAATACTTTTAAAAACATAAAAAACAAGGCAGCATATAAGAGATCATCATCATCAGGTCATTAAACGTCCCCACCGAGGTGCACGAGCCTACCCGTATAGGGTGATTAGGCCTTATTCGTCCACGCGGGCCCAGTGCGGCGTGTGCCTCACAATTTTTCCTTCACCGTAAGAGCGTCGGATAACGTACATATATTATTGAAATTCGAAAACACAATAGTACCAGGCAGGATTTGAACCTCAGCCATCCCGATAGGAGGGCAACAGTCTTCAACCATTGAGCCACCGACGCTCTAGATAAGAGATGTAACTCCGAAACTAAAGTGGTACTATTTTTTTTACTTGTGCGAATAATTACGACTATTTCCGGACTATTTTTTGGCGTTTTCAAAATTAGTTTTCATTTATGATTTCAATATGAGGATTACAGCTTGAAAGCACACGTTGTAGGCGGTAGCTTCACCTCAAATCTATGTAGACTCGTGCAATATGTAGCTTTTCATACCAAACGCACTTTGGAATGGAACGGAACTTTTCTGGTTACTTAAGCAACACACAGATTGTAAATTTAAATTTTTAAGATCTTGCTCTTAAAAGCTGCTTGCCGAGTTACAAATTTCTCCTAAAAGTAGCTCATAGCAGGTCTTACCCATTTTAAAAACTCAACCATTTCACACCGAAAGATTAACATAAAAATAATGTTGGTCATAATTGCGTTTATGCCAACACCTGCGCCTGTCCCCCGAAACAACAGATGTAATGGCTTTATCAGTTGTTGGTGAGCGTCCAGACCGTCCTGTACACCTATCTCATTAAAAAAACAATGCTTCTTTCACAGTCAGGCGTATCACTTACCACCAGGTGAGCGCACTGACCGTCCCGTTCACTTATGATATAAAAATGCATAGCTGTGATTATTGCGTGCACAGAGCACAGAAGCACTGAAGCACAGAGGGACTTATGAAAATTCCCAGTCCCCCATCCTTTGTTAACCATCCTAATGGTTGCTTAACTATCACCTGACCTTGCCCTTGGCTGCTGCGGCAACCGCGGCGTGGTACGCCCCATGGGCGGCCGCCTGCGCCAACATCAGATCGCCACGGAGTAACGCCAGATCTCGATCCTTGCCTTTGGACGATGGTTTGCCTCCTGCATACAACATAGATTTAGTTAGACAAGTCTTTGTATACTGGTAAAACACTTGGTAATAATATCGAACGATAGACACATAAGCAAACCAAATGGTGAGAATTATTTTTCTTATCGAGTCATATGGACTCACAAGTTAATATGATAATGGCAATGATATTATTTTTACATCATTGGATAATGGGACCAATGTTGGGCCACTTTGATCGCCCTTTTAATTGTCATGGTGGCAATTAAAACCAGTAGACATTACACGTCTGAAATAAATAGCGTTTCGGGTTCGATCCCCGGGCAGTGCAAACATTTGTGTCATGTCTGTTTGTTAGTATATTTATCGATTGTTGAGAACTTGAATACAAGCTTCACGCTTAACTTGGGGCTAGATGGCGTTGTGTGAATGTCAGTGGATATTTATTTATTATTTATACGTGCCGAAAGTATGTAAAAAGCATAGCTCTTCCATACAGTGGCGGATTTACAAATTTGCTGCTAATGATATTCTGTATATATATATTGTTTGCTGCTAGTAGGCTAAACATTCTTGCCGCCCCCTAGTAACTTTTGAAATTGGTATTACATTAATTCTGAAATTTCAAGTTGCAAATTTATGATTCGTTTAGTAATTTATTATATACGGATTACGGACGTAATGTGTAAACATTTAATTAGAAGTTTCTTTTTTCATTTGTGTAAGATAAAAATAATTGGGCTTAATCTGCCGCCCTAGGCTCCAGCCTACTTAGCCTATTAGTAATTCCGCCACTGCTTCCATACTAATATAGATTCCAGTATTACTTACTCGACTGCGACGGGACTGAAGGTGGCTTGGAACTGGACTTGGACTGATGAGGGGCCGACACCAAGCTATTCAAGGACGCTAAGCTGGACAGCGACTGGGAATGCATGGTGGAAGGGGACGAGGTCTTCGGGAAGCCGTAACTGGATCCTGGAAAAAAACATATATTATTACAACTGTGTCCCGATTCCGGAAAATTTCAAATGCGGATTATCCTTATTGTTTTTTTATGATGTGAACAGGACGGTCAGTGCCCTCACCTCATGGTAAGTGATACGCCTGACAATGACAGAAGCAGTGGTTAAGGAAATTTATAACAGTAGGTGGTTTTATTTTTCGGTCAGCACGCTTCTGTACCCATTACCAGAGACGACAGATGTAACATCTCTTAAATATCATCATAATTCGAGTAAAACAACCTCTGTTTTCGTAACAAGGAAAGGGGAGCCGTGCCACCTTAATTTTAAGCGAGCAAATCCGCTGTCAAACTAGTTATATTAATAAAGCTCTATAACTAAGTATTAATAAGCGTTAAACTGGATACGTGCCCCACTCACTCATGTTCGGCTGGGATGTGGTGCTGGGACTTTTGTCTTTAACTGAAGAACTAGACGACGTGCTGTTCCTGCCTGATCTGTAACAAATATGTAGAGTTAATCACACTTGTATTAATCAAGGAGAAAGTTTTTTTTTGACATGGTCGTCGCAAGGAGCAACTAGTGTTTATAACCGTTTAATAATCCGCTACGAAGAAATGTTAGAACCGTTCCAAAATAGTCTCAAACTATAGTAACGTCTACGAACTATATTTACGTTCGCGAACTGTATATACGTCTGCGATCTATATTTACGTCCGCGAACTATATTTACTTCATTTAACGCCCTCGTCCGTTAAATTACTGAAACTGTAGCGAAACTATTTAGTGCCCTTAACGACATCGCGCAATTATTAAACCAGTTGTAACTAAAACTGTTTCATTGAACCGTTTTCTTCCGAGAAAAATGTGGCGCTCCATTATCCCTATCCTTTTTGGACTTAAATTCTAATACGAAACGCCACGTTGAAATTTACTTAAAAAACATTAGAAAGAGATGGTGCTATTTATCGTATAGAGCGCCATCCCTTTTTACTCTTCTTAAATGAAGATCAACGTTGAGTTTCGTTCTAGAATACTTAGGCCCATATTCTGAAACAAGACTCAAGCGTTCATCTTTACTTAAATAACATTAGAAAGAGATAGCGCTATTTATCGTATAGAGCGCTATCCCTTTCTCACTCTACTTAAATGAAGATCAACACTTGAGTTTAGTTCTAGAATCATCATCATCATCATTACAACCTAGACCGTCCACTGCTGAACGAAGGCCTCCTCTAATGATTTCCACGCGGACCGATCCCTTGCACTTAACATCCATCTGCTACCCGCCACCTTAACCAGATCATCCGTCCATCTGGATGGGGTTGGCCTACGCTTCGTTTCCCGTTAGGCGGACGCCACTCGAGAACCTTTCCGCCCCATCGACCATCGGTTCTACGCACTATGTGCCCTGTCCACTGCTACTTCAACTTGCTTTAACTTATCCCGTGGGTTATGTCGGTCACTCTAGTTCTCGAATCGAATATATAAATACGTTATAAAACAGCCTTAGAATTTTTAAAAAATACAACAAGCGCTTACCGTTCATTCCTAGGCGGTTGTTTGGGCGGTTTGGTAGGCTGCTTCAATCCAGCCGCTGAGAGAGCTGACAGCGCTGAGTACGGGTCGCCGAGCGGGGGGAAGTTGAGGCCGGAGGCTTGCAGCCTGGCCAGGTAGTCCTGGGCGGCTAGGTGGGAAGCCATCGACCACCATGCTGCGCCTACAACATAAAGTCATTAACAACGATGTAATTACACATAATATACATACATTACAACAGACATATGCATGCACACAAATGTTTATGCCGGAGATCGAACCCGGAACCCTTGGTGTAAAAGCCGCCTTGGCCAGATTGGTCGAAATTATAGTATTCGGTTCCCATAAAACATTCAACATTATCAGTACATTAAAGTCGAATAGAGCGTCGATGACTCAATGGTGTGGACTGTTGCCTTCCTACTGGGAGGGCGCAGGTTCAAATCCCGCCACGTACCAATGTGTTTTCGAATTTTCGAAATTATATGTACGTAATCCGATGCTCTTACGGTGACGGAAAAATATCGTGAGAAACCTGCGCAAGCCTTCGAAGAAATTCAACGGTTGTGCGTGAAATCGGTTAATCGGCACTGGGCCCGCGTGGACGACTAAGGCCTATGCACCCTATATACGGGTAGGCCCTTCGATTGGGACGCTTAATAAGCTGATAATGATAAAAGTCGTTATGAATGGTAATGATTCAAAAGAGTGCAAATCTTAATGTCGACATATTTTTATACGACAAAATATAACACAGACAACATATAATCGACATGACTCAATTTCGACAATACATTAGATAGACATGTCATCACTCCGATACTACTTTTCCTATTCAACCTATCGCAGTTCACTGCTGGACATAGGTCTCCCCCATTTTGCGCCAGATATCTCGGCCCTCCGCTTTTCTTATCCAGCCTCCACCAGCGACCTTTCGCAAGTCGTCGGTACTACTTTACTCCGAGAAAATTTTTGTTCGACATGGAAATTACGCAAATTCCATTCCATTACGCTGTCGAATGAAATAACTTAGAAGTTACGTACTTGCAGCTGGGTGTAATGAGAGCGAAGCGGCCTGGTTAGCAGCCACCCCGAGCGTGGTGGGCGGAGGGTAGCGACCGCCAAAGCCGAAGAGGGCGGCCTGCGCCTGCGCCTGGGCCTGGGCGGCCGCACCACCGGCCGACCCATCGCGCCCCCAGTATGCTGGAAAATATATGAAAACAATAATAATAAATATCCACTGACATTCACACAGCGCCATCTAGTCCCAATTTAAGCATGAAGCCCGTATTATGGGTTCTTAACAACGGATAAACATCTTTTTTGTATATACATACATTTTATACATAGAAAACACCCAGACCATTACAAACAGACATGTTCACGCACAAAAATGTTTGTATTGCCCGGTGATCGTGCACATAAATCATCATCATAACGTAGAGGAAAGTTAGACTTGCAATATATGTAGATTCCTAATTGTGCATCTATATGTCGTTAAAAATAATAATATATTTTTTATCTCTCTTTCGTTTCTAGAGTGGTAAATTACATAAAAATAATATTTCCTAATGTAACACCTTTTTATGTACTGTTTATGGAACATCAAGTTGTAGAGACTTAACTGATTTCAGTAATAGTATTTTTTTTTTTGTATATGAGTGAAACTGTATTGTTTCCCCAATGAATAAATAGTCCTAGAGCCGGCCGTTTAAAGTCCTATGGATCAGATACATGAACATTTTTTGAATATAGTTTGAGAAACCATAGGACTAAAAGTGAAACCAGTGAAAATGCCTGATAATGTCCGCATGCAAAATAATGACCTCACTTCCAGATATTGTTATTCTCATAAGATACATGAAAAAAATAATGTTTAAATAAAGTATTCGATGAGTAGAATTGATTGATTGAATTGATTTCAAAGGTCGACAAGCTCAATTCATTCACGAACGTGAGTCGACCACAATCAAAGGTACGTCCTTTTGGGAATAATGTAAAAAAGTATAGATTCGTGATATACTCACAAAACAATCGAAAAAAGTAATTCGAATGCAGCGACAGCACACAGACACATATTTCGAATGAGCGCACATTAACCTTAACAAAAGCCTACAAACTGTGTTCTCTTTGGTAGTTCGTTTTTGAGGCACGGATGGCGTATCTACCTTTATTTATAAAGAATATCATTGCCTTTCGATAGTCATTTCGACGTCATTTATTATTTTTGCACATCACAACATACGTCCAAAAAAAACAGTAAAAACACACTATAAGATAATATCGTTGTGCTACGATGTCCAAAGGGTAGATACATTGCTTTATTTTTTACTTTATGCTAAATTGACAGCGCTTAGCCCCAATATGAGGCTGAAACTGGCAGAAAATTGTTGCAGTAAAAACGCGATGACAATTTATACAACTATGTGTACTCGACAATAATGTAAACATAATAATATATCCAGCAGCGGCCTGGGCTTAAGTTAGTCAACTATACTAATCAGGAAACTGTTAATTTGTCATTTTGAAAGAACCAGTGTCCCGAGAACTTGCATATCTTAGTCCGTCCGGTCGCAACAGCTAAATCGGTTGCGTGACTCAGCTTGAGGAAACGTTTGTTATAGGTAACTTGTGTTCACTAAAATACTCATAGATATTGTAATACAGAAATTGTTTTTCTAATATACTTATATATATTCTCTTCAACCTATCGCCGTCCATTGCAAGACATATAGGTCTTCCTCATTTTGCGCCTGATATTCTGGTCCTAAGCTTTTCTCATCCAGCCTCCACCAGCGACCTTTCGCAAGTCGTCGGTCCATCGGGCCGGAGTGTGTCCTCCGCTACGTACCTATGTATTGTTTTAATATTTTTGATAACTAAGGGCCGCATGGAGGCTCAATAGAAGTATGCCATGAGTCATCATCATCAGTACACCCTAATATGCCCACTGCTGAACGAAGGCCTTTCCTAATGATCTCCACGTAGACCGATCCCTATCAGTTGACATCCGTCTGCTACCCACCACCTTCACCAGGTTATCAACATTTCTTTAACCCCTTGACCGCCAATGAAGCCTTAAGGCGCCAGACATAATAGATGTTCTGTTGTGTCTGGATTCCCGGCATGCAATGGGTTAATTGACAATATGCACTAATAAAAAGCCAAATTACTAAAAAATTAACAAAGTATGAATTTAGCTCATTGAACAAAAAGCGCTATGTCGTTTTGGACTGTTTAGACCTTCGATCGCCAAACACAGATTTTCTGTTGTATGGATTCCCGATTCAAGAGGTTAAAGCACTCATGAAAATTCAACGTTCTCGTAGCAGCAATAGATGACTTATGATTTGTTGTTCGCATGGAATAGACACTGAAAGTAGCTGAGCAGTTTATAACCATGACTTTTTATCGAATAGTTAATGTAAGTACAGTAGTAGTAAGCTTTTTCAATGGGGTGTTCTTTTTTGTTCTAGAATTAGACAGGCATGTCTAATGGTAACTCTACTGTACAGGTGACAGAATTACCTGACAATAAATAAAATTAGCAAATATCACAATACAATATAATATAATCAGGCATTCACACACCGCCATGTAAATTAAAACAAATAGCTTCGAGGAAACAACAGATATAAGTACTTATTTTTATGTTCATGCCAACAAATATTAGTATTTGGCATACCTGCCAAATACTACTATACTTAATTATCTAGAAAACTCAGTATCCAGCCTAATATATTTAAACCCCAGATCCCTGAATCACTCAATGTAAACGTAACGCTCAGATCATCAGTGTGGCGTGGAAAGATATTAATTTTGTGTTTAGCTGCGTCTAAATCAGATCTTTAATTTTGAATTTCTCAACGCACCGTCGCCATTATACTTACCGATCATTGACCATTTCAAGGAAGAGTGCTTAATCTCGAACCTTCCGACTTATTGTCGTAAAACTGATGCGTCGCGTGATATGTACCGTGTATGGAACCATGTACGTTTAACTGGTTACGCAATTATCAACTTAAACGCAATGGTAATAAGGCGATGACAACAGCAATATGAAGATTGTTACCCCGAGGTCACTGCCCCGGCACCCAGCGCGATGTGAACCGAAACACCTTAACGGCAAATTTAATCTGTAATTCCTGGTGTTAGGGTTCTAATTGCGAACACTATTTTGAATTTGGTATCACATTTTATTTGTCAATGTGATTATTCCTATTACACGAATTTAGAACAACATTTGTTAGAATACTGATGTGTCAACTGGTGTTCGAATGAAGAAGCAACCTGCTTATTTGTAATTAGTCCCGTCTTTGTTATTTTAATATCAAAGGAAAGAGACCTCAACAGGATCTGGAGCATCTATGTTCACCGAAATTCATCTTATAATAGACACTTTATTGCTTACAATTAAATCGATGCGAATGCAAAACAATTATAGGAAGCGCTCATATTTAAAATTACAAATAAAATATTAAAATAAGTACCTTATAAAATTTAAATAAAATTATAAATAAGTCATCCTTCTATATCATCTTTCCAGAATTACAGAGGACAGCTTGATTAGACCTCCCTTTATAGTAAACAGAATTCAATTAGAGACATTATTATAATAAAAATAAACATTCAGATTTGTTGCGCAAGACTACAATCTGATGTTAATCAAAAGATATGGCTTCATTATTGTTTTTTTGTTACGCTTATTTAACAGCGTGACTCTACAAAAAAAAATATAGAAACGGAACCGTCAAAAATTAACATTCGTATTATAGTACAAGATTACATGTTTATAAATTATATGATACACAAACAATATAAAAATAAGCAATGCATTCAATGTTAATGGCAGTTAATTATTGTCTATGGAAATGGTAGAGTCCATTCGTCATTGTCAGGTGTCAACTGAACTGACATTTGCAATGTCCCGCCATTTTGAACAACGCTTCCATGTGATTATTGAAATTTAATTAAAGGCTGTGTTTATATTGTAGAGTTAGAAATGTATGAGTGTTTAATTCATCATATCATATTCATGGTAATGCAAGAACTGCATTCCTGAATTATCATCATCATTCGTCATTCATCATCATCTCATCATTTTATCATTGCCAGCTAATACAGGATTAGTCCTAGTTTAGGAAGCATAAGTCCTTAAAACTGTTAACATCTGTCAAGTTCACTGTAATGACTCCAAAAATACTAATTACTTATCAATAATAAAAAGGTTAGAATCACTTAATTCACGAAGAAATATCAACAGTTGAGTTATTGTTACATTTATGACATAAAAATATTAATTTAAATTTGGACCTTAACACGTCATTAAAAGGGTACAAAATCAAAAGAACGAGCATACTACTGTCAATACGACATGTAGCGAGCGACGTGATTATGACTGAAAATTCTGCCCAACTGACGCGATGGGCAGAATTTTTCGCGGTCACTTTTTGAGTGAGGTGCATCTTGTTGGTTTATTGTGTATATAACATTCCATCGTATGCCAGAAATAATAATTCTAGAAAATGCAGAAAGCATACGCTTTAACAAATTGGTACTTGTATACGAATCTGGGACCCAACGAAAACAAAAACTCATAAAGGTTACAAATTCATAACAACTAGTATGTGGCCTATGAATTTATAACCTTTAACCCTTTAAATTCCACCACGTACCAATGTGTTTTCGAATTTTTGAAAATATATGTAGTTATCCGACGCTCTTACGGTGAAGGAAAACATCGTGAGGAAACCTGCGCACGCCTGCGAAGAGATTCTAAGGTTGTGCGTAAAGTCGTCCAATCCGCACTGGGCCCGCGTGGACGACTAAGGCCTTATCACCCTATACGGGTTGGCTCGTGCCCTCGGTGGGGACGTTGAATGAGCTGATGATGATGATGAACCCTTTAACCGCCGCTGACGGATATTTACAAGAGAAACAATTTTCTATTATCTGGAATCCTGGCGGCGGTCAAAGGGTTAAAATTTGCTCGATTCACGTATTGTTATAGTTCTAAAACAATTGATAATAAGCTACTCGTATCTATGACTGACTACTTGGCACTTTACGCATTGACTCACGATATAGGCAGAAAAAAGTTAGTTCGACTCATGTTTACACGATTTGTTTTACTTTACATAATCGATTGTCACGAATCGACATGTGACTATGCCTTCTTGATTTCATCGTCAGCTCACTAAACGTCCCCAACGAGGGACACTAGCCTACCGTACGTTGGTGTATAGGCCTTAGTCGTTCACGTGGGCCCAGTGTGGATTGGACGACTTCACGGACAACCTTTGATTCTATTCGCAGAGTGGCAGGTTTCCTTATAATGATTTCTTTCACCTAAAGAGCATCTGATAACACACATATAATTTCAAAAATTCGTGAACACATTGTCGTTCGTGGTACGTGTCGGGATTTGAACCTGCGCCCTCCCGATCGGAAGGCAACAGTTCACACTATTGAGTCACCGACGCTCCAATCTTGATTAACATATGCTTAATCATAATTTGTCTTCGAATAGATAATAGTAGTATTGGTGCTCTATTAATATATATATAGGCTGAAAATATATTTGTAAATTACGTTTCAAATATACTATGATTATTCACATTAAATGCAAATCATATTCTATATTTATTTGAAACAAAAAATAATTATAATAAAGGTTTATTTTAAATGTAGTTTAAAAACAATAAGTACTTATTATGTAAGATATGTAACTAACCTCATTGTTCACAAAATAAATAAACGAGCGCAAATGTCGCAAAACAAAGGAAATACAAATAGCAGTGTTATAGAACACAAAACCTAAAATTATTTTTGTTTTTATTATTTTATAGCTAGGAGTTCTGGATTGGAGACCGCGTCTTGGCAAGCGTAACGCCCTCCGGCCCGATGGACCGACGACTTGCGAAAGGTCGCTGGTGGAAGCTGGATGAGAAAAGCGGAGGACCGGGATATCTCGCGCAAAATGGGGGAGACCTATGTCCAGCAGTGGACTGCGAAAGTTGAAAAGAAGAAACGAGAGTCGGTGGCTCATCGGTGTTGACTGTTGCCTTCCGATTTGGAAAGTGCAGGTTCAATCCCGCCACGTACCAATGTGTTTTCGAAATTATATGTACGTTTATCCGACTCTCTTTCGGTGAAGGAAAACATCGTGAGGAAACCTGCGCACGCCTGCGAAGAGATTCAAAGGTTGTGCGTGAAGTCCAATCCGCACTGGGCCCGCGTGGACGACTAAGGCCTATACACCCTTTACGGGTAGGCTCGTGCCCCTCGCTGGGAACGTTTAATGAGCTGTGATGATGAGGTAAACGAGGAGACGATGTATTAGTGATAAGTTTAAGTGATATAGCTATCCACAAACACTAGTAACTAGGAGAAACGAATGCGTTACCAACATCAAACAAGGAAACTATGGAAATGTGATTGTTTAATACTGTGATACCTACCGCCAAAAAGCCCAGCAGCGTCGAGGAGTCCATCAGGCGGGGCCGGCGGCTTCCCGGCCGCCTCTGCACCCTCGCCGTTCTCCTTGTCCATAACACTGGAATGTAACAAACAAATGTATTAGAAATGCATTAATCAAAAACATTTAACCTATAGAACGTCGGAAATCAAAACACAAAAGAAACTCTATTGTTTCTGGCGCCTTAAGGCTTCATTGGCGGTCCTGTCTTTGTCAATCCTGAAAAACAAGTTTACTTAGTTCAGGCAAAATGATAATTTTCTAAACCTATGTGAAATTTGAGTTGGTCATGTATAATATTTATTAATATCAACAAATACATGACCACAATACAATTTAATTGATTTGATTTGAGATTATATTGTTACAGACAGGGTCAAAATTCTACCGCGTGGAATTAATAGCATGAAGTTACTCGTCAGCTTCTTCCCGTGAAAGTCTCATCAAAATCTGTTCCAGAGATCAGCTCGAATAAACATACAGGAAACAATGAATAATCCTATAAGATACGAAATAATGGAAAAGGAAACCCGTGAGGACACATGAACACCTATGAAGAAATTCAAAAAGTTCAACACAACAGGCATCCTATAAGGCCTAATCACCCTACGGGTAGGCTCGTGCCCCTCGGTGGGGACGTTTAATGAGCTGATTATGATGATGATGATGATTTTTAATTTTTGCTCTGGCGTTCAGGGCACGGCAATGCGATTTAAGCGTGGCGTTCAAAAGTCTAATACAAAGGCATAGGGTTTGTACTAGGTACTAAAGTGTAAGTAGAGTTGGTACCTATATTGTATTCATTAAAATAGCCACGTGTTCATAAAGCAGAATATTGAAGCAGTGACGTCACAGTCCTGACCTACTTCATACATAATATTCAAATGATACGTAACTCGATTGCCTCTAAGTGGAGAGACTACCTACATTACATACTTATTACATTATTAAAGTCTTAATTTCAGAGAGCGTCGGTGGCTCATTGGTGTGGACTGTTGCCTTCCGACCTGGAGGGTGCAGGTTCAAATCCCGCCACGAACCAATGTGTTTTCTAATCTCCGAAATTATATGTACGTTTATCCGAAGCTCTTACAATTTACCTACCTACCTAAACGATATTTCATATCACGTGTATTTACTTACTTATATTATAGCTATGCTCACTAAAATAAGTGTGCGGTAGGTCATGGTCGTAACATCACAGACGTAAATACACTTACGTCACGAGATTGTGAATGAGTATATTTATAGATATGTGTTATGTATTGTCTTATGATATCTTATTTCAATATTTTTATGTATATATTCTTATTCGTACAGCAATTTATAGAAATTTTATGTTTTATTACATACACGGATAGCGCGCAAGATAATTCGCCCGACGACTATTAAATACCTTATCGGCCCCCTTTAAATGAAAATGCACTGTTATGAAAATGCCAAGACCTAGTACTAGTAGTAATGGTGATATAAATAACTAAGTATCAAAAACTTCGAAATGTCTTACTTCAAACCGAGATTTGTAAAGAATAAAGCTGAAACTGTCAGATAATTTTAGCAGAAAAAATGCGTTAGTCAGGGACGAAAAAGGACTTGCTTCCTGTTTTCAATAGAATAGGTTAAAATTATTTGAAATTGCTGCACGTTGCAGTCAAAGTTTATGAATGGAAACAGGCGTTTTCTTGGTACCTGACCAGTGTTTCTTCTGCTACAATTTTCTGTCAGTTTCAGCCTCATTTGTAAAGACATCTTTCCTTTCGTTAAGCATAAGTAACTCGTTTGACTCTTTTCTTTCAACCTGTTGCAGTCCACTGCTGATCTTAGATCTTCATCATTTTGTGCCAGATATCCCGGTCCTCCGCTTTCCTCATCCAGCCTCAATCAGTGACTTTTCTTAAGTCGTCGGTCTATCTGGTCGGAGAGCATCCTACGCTATGTTGCCAAGATATCATCACTCAAGATATCGCTGTTGGAGCAGATATGTTGGACATATCTGCTCCAACAGCTATCGGTTCTGCGACATACGTGACCAGCCTACTGCCACTTTAACTTACTGGTCATATGGCTCTGCCAAAACTAATTTAAAACTTTTTATAGGACGATTTTTGAAAATAAAAATAAAATTGAGTACCTATTTCTCTTGGTCACGCCGTTACTTGAAAACGACTAATTGCTTTTTAAGGTAGCTTAATTTTGGTATAAAAATAGATCAAATGAAATAAACTACAAGTTCAATAGTGAAGGCATTAAAGTGTCAGTCGGGTGTCGGTTCAGGTAAAAAAGTTGATACTTTTAATAAAAATATGATATATAAAAACTTAAAAACCTAGATTTTTTGGCTTTGGTCATAAATATAATATATAAAAATCAGCACATTGAATGAACCCCCACAAGACGTAGTAATTACGTAATGTTTAATAAAAAAACACCCCTACACACCCCTTCATTGAGTACGCGCGGGGGTGGCCCCATTCATGCTTCCCCGGGGTGAACTACCGGCACCCCTCTGCCCGAAATGCTATGGATCTTACTCGTATATGAACATATATAATATTATATGTACGCTAAAGTGCAGTGGGTTTTCAGGGTTACGTTCTTAACCTTCAATTTCATCGAGCATGTATTTTTATCTATTCGAATTATTAAAATTCAAGGTACTCTTTTTTCTATTGATATATCAACAACAGTAATTTTCTTTGAGCGTCGGTGGCTCAATGGTGTTTTGTTTTCGCCTCTACCGGGAGTGCTGAGGTTCAAATCCCGACCAATACCAATGTGTTTTCGAATTTTCGAAATTATATGTACGTTATCCGGCGCTCTTACGGGAAAGGAAAACATCGTGAGGAAACCTTCATGCACACCTGCGAAGAGATTCAAAGGTTGTGTGTGAAGTCGTCCAATCACCCTTTACGGGTAGGCGTTTAATGAGCTGATGATGATGAATTTTCTTGAACATGCGTATGAATGTGTTATAATGTACATATTATGTATCTTCATCATAATCCACCCCTTATACGTCTCCATCGAGTGGCACGAGCTTACCCGTAACAGGTGTATAGGCCTTAGTCGTCCACGCGGGCCAAATACGGATTGGCCTTCACGCACAACTTTTGAATTTCTTCATAGGCGTGTTCATGTGTCCTCACGGTGTTTTCCTTTTCCATTATTCGTATCTTATAGGAATTATTCATTGTTTCTGACTGTATGTTTATTCGAGCTGATCTCTGGAACAGATTTTGATGAGACTTTCACGGGAAGAAGCTGACGAGTAACTTCATGCTATTAATTCCGACGACTAACGTCCACGCGGGCCCAGTGCGGATTGGACGACTTCACACACAACCTTCGAATCTCTTCGCAGGCGTGCATGAAGCTTTCCTCACGACGTTGATCCGACGCTCTTACAGTGAAGGAAAACATCGTGAGGAAACCCCGGCATACCTACCTACGAATAAATACAAAGGTTGTATGTGAAGTCAGCCAATCCGGACTGCGCAAGTGTGGACGACTAAAACGTGTGGGGACGTATATGAGCTACTGTACTGTACTATAGTTTTGCGGACTGTATAGCCTACATTGTACGATTTCAGTGGCAATCGAAAAGTAAGGGGTGTACCAGAGTTCTTTTTGCTTGTACCAGTGTTTATCTTTCCTGATTGTCCTAATAAAGACCCTAAAAATATTATAAAAAGCAAAGAAGTAGGCATTTGATCACATAACTTATAGTTACCATTTCTAGTTATCACATTCAATTCAAAATGGCCGACGGTGCCGCAAAGGCGTATTTCTCACGCAATCCGTTTTCTAAATCTGCTTCATTTAGGCGGGACATTGGGGTCGATGACCCCCGGTAGTCGTTAACGCCGAATGTACAAGTCGATCTGTAGATGTCCAAAATTGTATCTTGTTTTACTGAACACCGTCTTATTGGAATGTGCTATATTAATAAATAAATAAATATTCACTGACATTCACACAGCGCCATCTAGCCCCATATTAAGCGAGGAGCTTGTAGTTAGGGTACTGAACAACTGATTAACATACTTATAAACCATTTTTTGTAAATATATACATAGAAATACCCAGACCATTACAAACAGACATGTTTATGCTGACAAATGTTTGTAATGCCCGGCGATCGAACCGGAACCCTCGGTGTAGTATCCGATGTCTCAACCATTAGACCAAATGTTTTTTTTCGAATTGACTACTGCTGTAAGCCGCAGATGGCCTTTACAGCTTCACCGGGCATTGGCGAGCGCAGATAGGTCTCAGGCTTAAAACCAAATCGGTTGTCTATGTGTTATATATTTATATTCAGCGCACCCAAACCCTAAATAAATGTTTAGCAAATGACACTTCGTGTGTATGTTCACGAAGATTGTGCATTGAAATTCATGTTAAATAAGCTTAGATGAACAATAAACTTACTGTTTATCTAAGTTATTTATTTAAATAGAGTATTTTAATCAGGTGAGACAGGTTTTGAACTTATAATAACATAAGTAGAAAAAGTTGTTACTAGAAGTAAAATTATTTAATAGTAGGTAAATTGACTAAGGCATCATCCTACGCAATCTTTCAACCCCCACGGACGCTTTGGTTTAGGACATTTCAGGATGTATTTGATTGTGTGAAAAGATAGATGATTCCGTGCTGCGGAGGGCTTGTTTAGCCGTCAGTCCTTACTATCTTAGGATAATATGTATGTATTGGTCTGGGCAGCTGGGAGAGCGTCGGTGGTTGAGAGCGTCGGTGGCTCAATGGTGTGGACTGTCGCCTTTCTACCGGGAGGGCTGAGGTTCAAATCCCGAGACGTACCAATGTGTTTTCGAATTTTCGAAAATATATGTACGTTATCCGACGCTCTTACGGTGAAGGAAAACATCGTGAGGAAACCTTCATGCACGCCTGCGAAGAGATTCGAAGGTTGTGTGTGCAGTCGTCCAATCCGCACTGGGCCCGCGTGGACGACTAAGGCCTAATCACCCTATACGGGTAGGCTCGTGCCCCCTCGGTGGGGACGTTTAATGAGCTGATGATGAGAGATTGGTCTGGGTGGTTCTATGCAAAAACCATGTATTAAAAAAAATATTTAAGTTTGTTGATCAGTTGTTTAGTACCCGTAATATAAGCTCCACGCTTAACTTGGGGCTAGATGGCGCTGTGTGAATGTCAGTGGATATTTATTATTATATTTTTACAAGTAAACATTGTTGTAGTAGATTGTTAAACCTACATTATACGAGTATGGTTAGAAAAATTCCCACGCCCAGCTCGGGCTTAAGTACCTAAACGATTAAAGATCTAACCATGGGTGATTATTTCCAATTGAAAAACTCCCACCGTACATCTCATTAGAAATATTTTTTTAGAATGCTCCCATTAAATACATATCATCTTATTGACTTAGATCTTAGTCGGTCCTGGGATAGCAATTTACGTAGAGCCTGGACCTACTCCTATTATATTAGCGTCACCATCATCAGTAGCATATGACGTCCTGCTGGAGTCTGGCTTGCTCACACAGCATGGTTATGGGTAGTTTGGGCCGTAAACCAACACGCGGGCCCAGTTGGGATTGGTGCGTGTTAACGACTACTATCCTAAGCCTGTAGCTAGATCCAACAGCTTTACGTGTCGTCCTTAGGGATGAAACGATACCACTGAGGTTTTTCAAGTAAAACCTTAAAGAAGTGTTCAAATTATGAATTATAACAATTACGAAAAGAACGCTTTCACTTCTTGCCAACTATGAGTTGTTTGTGTTGTGACCTAAATCAAAATCTTCATTCGTTGATTTATTTTCAGACTCATAGGATAAAATTATTACATATTTTAATATTATTATTTTTTATGACCTTACCACACGCACTTGGAAGGAAACACATCTGGGAAAGAACTTGAAATGGGGTTTTAAACTACGATAAAGTACTCATATGATATGAGTACTTTTAACCGATACTTGATTAAAAAGTAGCGATACCAAAAATACTTGGTATCGAATAAAAGTATCGAGTATGTACTTATGTTCACTCAGATCGTGTCATTCCTAGTCGTCCTAAGCATGGAGTCACTCGAAATATTTTTCGCTAGCCGTTACGTACTAATCATATTTACTTGTTTGGTAAATACAAGCTCCACCACTAGTTTTATAAATATACACGAGATACCATGCTTCGGAGGGCACGTTAACCATCGATCCCCATACTAATTTAGCAAATGTAACTACATAAAACCACGTACGAAGCTGTAAGGCGGTTCAAAAACTGACACCATAGTCATTCTGTTAATCATCAATCTTACAATCCACTACCAACTCTATACAAAGACGTTTCCAATACATTGCTTAGCTTTTAATTAAGATATAATTACCACTTCGATTGTTGCCTTCCGAACAGGAGGGTATATGTTCAAATCCCGCCGCGTATGACGCCACCAATTGACGACCCATTTGGTGTTGCGGTTGAGAGGTCGGCCGCAACACCAAGGGTTCCGGGTTCGATCCCCAGGCAGTACAAACATTTGTGTGCATGAACATGTCTGTTTATAATGGTCTGGGTGTTTTCTATGTATAATATGTATGTATTTACAAAAAATCAAATGTATACATGTAGGTTTATCCGTTGTTTAGTACCCATAATACAGGCTTAACGCTTAACTTGGGGCTAGATGGCGCTGTGTGATTGTCAATAGATATTTATTATTTATTATTTATTACCAATGTATTTTCGAATTTTCGAAGTTATATGTACATTTATCCGACGCTCGTACGCTGAAGAAAAACATCGTAAAGAAAGCTGCGCACGCCCAAAGAAATTTAAAAGTTGTGCGTGCTGTTTATGATACAACTTCGACTCTCAAGTTTCGGGTTTAGTACATTACCGTTTTCAAAGAACAAAAGCATAGCTGACGATTCTGTATTACAGAACTAAGAATCGATCGGCACGCTCCTCAATTTATAAACAATCTGCTGACCCAATTCCAAGATGTGGCCTCAGAAGCGATTGTATAATAGCTTGCATACAAGATGTATGACAATGGTGCATTCAATTTATCATTCTATATGTCAAATTGCACTGGAAATTGGAGCATGGAACGGATGAGGCTGAAACTGGCAGAAAATTGTAGCAGAAAAAAAGCAATGGTCAGGGACGAAAAATACTTGGTACCAAAAAAGCTAGTTTCATTTATAACCTTTAGCTGCAATGTGCAAATATTTTTGTAAACATTCTATTGAATTCAGGGACTAAGTGATTTTTAGTGCCTGTCCATCACATTTTTTCTGCTAGAATTTTCTGCTAGTTTCAGCGTCATCATGGAACGGTGGTTGGTGCTCTAGTAGGATAGATTATAATAAAGTAAGCTGAAGCCAAAAATATTTGTGATCCCGTAAATCGTACCACAATTCAGTTGCATATATACGGTTAGTATATTCTACTGGCACTTACTATTTTGTAAATGTTTCATGTTTGTCTGAAAGATATCTTACAATTGGTGTTGCGGTTGAGAGGTCACTGCAACACCAAGGGTTCCGGGTTCGATCCCCGGGCAGTACATACATTTGTGTGCATGAACATGTCTTTACAAAAAAAATGTATTTACAAAAAAAATACATAAGTATGTTTATCAGTTGTTTAGTACCCATAATACAGGCTTCACGCTTAACTTGAGGCTATATGGCGCTGTGTGAATGTCAGCGGATATTTATTCATTTTCTTCGTAGAGACTTTAACTTAACTAAAGAGTGTTTTGCTTAATCAGCTCATTAAACATCTCCACTTAGAGGCATGAGCCTACCAGTAAAGGGTGTATGGCCTCAGCGTTTCACGCGTGTCCAACAAAGGTTGGGTGTGAAGTCGGCCAATAAGCACAGGACCCACTTGGACGATTAATACGGGTAGGCTCGTGCCCCTCGATGGGGACGTAAAATGAGTTGAAGATGATGAAGTGTTTTATTTAATAAATTGTGAGCAAAGAGCGTCGGTGGCTCAATGGTGTGGACTGTCGCCTTCCTACCGGGAGGGCTCAGGTTCAAATTCCGACACATAATGTGTTTTCGAAAAGATATGTACGTTATCCGACGCTCTTACGGTGAAGGAAAACATTGTGAGGAAACCTTCATGCACGCCTGCGAAGATTCAAAGGTTGTGTGTGAAGTCGTCCAACCCGCACTGGGCCCGCGTGGACGACAAAGGCCTAATCACCCTATACGGGTAGGCTCGTGCCCCTCGGTGGGGACGTTTAATGAGCTGATGATGATGTGCAATGAGTAATTTCTATTTATTTATCTATTTTTATGACACATTATTCACATCTAGGTGAACTATTCGCTGTTTTGTGCTGATAGCCTGATCGATATGTGAAATATTCATTAGACAAATGGTGAGAGTAGATCACTTTTTATATATAAATAAAAGTGTACAGGACGGTTAGGACGTTCACCTAATGGTAAATAATATGCCTAACCATGACAGAGCGGCATTAAAGAAGAACAACAACTGATACACATTTATTGTCCTTCATCAATGCCGCACTACTGCGCGCGTCACCCGAGACGACAGATGTTAGGTCTCTTATACCCGGTAATTTCACTAGCTACAGTGCCCTCATCCCGAAACACAAAAGTACATAACACTCGTGTTTCACGGGACGATATCTGGCACTGCGGTGGTACCTACCTAGGCGACTCAGTATCGCGTAACGCTTTCAATAAGACCTAGTCAGTCGCGTGCACAGAGATTATGAGTAGGGTATGCGTGAATGACACTATAAATTAAATTCTTGTCAAATGGACTGCTGTTGATGACAACAGATCGCCTATGGTTTTAAATTATTAGAGGAAAATGGGCGTATCTATGGGTTATCATTTAATATCAATATATTAAATAGATTAGATTAGATTTTCCGGGTTGTCTGGGCGCGACAGGGTATGCATTGCTTATTTGCATCTATGGAGTGCACGCCACTGGACCTAGTACTTTTTTGTTAGCTTTAAAAATGCAACAAGTCGAAGTGCGTCCCAGAATTTCGTAACTTAGCGTACGGGCAGGTTGCGAGGAGGCGTATAATTATAGTAAGTAGTATATTTAAGGGCAGAATAGAGACCCTGTACGTACCGGTAACACGAACAAGGCCTAGAACCTAGTCAACATACATTCAATCAAACGCTTTATATCGACTTATAAGAACCACGTAGAACAATCACAATAAATGAATTAGTTTGCAAACTTGTCAGATTTGTATCTTACAAGTATTAAAATAAGAGCTTTTTTTACATTACGTCAAACAACATATGGTCGGTTCCCATGTTTAGTAGTTTCTGTAACTAATGTAAAGACTATTATAGATTGAAAGCAAAGCTTATTCAACATTGAAGTTAATATTTTTAACATATTTTATTGTTTTAATATACTTTGAAAATAAAATAATCAACTTTCTAACCTTTCATCTAACTAAAACCTCTTCTACCCGTGGAGCATTATACCGATCTCTTAGTAGTTTTTTGGAACGCGACTAGAGATTAGGCTGAGAGCCATCTGCGCTCGCCACTTGCCCGGTGAAGCTGTAAAGGCCATCAGCGGCCAACAGCAGTAGTCAGTTCGAAAAAAAAAAAAAAAAAAAAAAAGCGACTAGAGCGGTAATTTTTACTCAAATAGAGTGAGAAAGGGATCCCGCTATTTAGCGAGCGTCAGTGGCTCGATGGAACATGAATCGAACATAAGTAAATCACCAATCATCGGGATGTCGAGAGCGAAATTGTGTGACGGGTATACCAATGGTGAAATTAGCTGATGACGAACGTATTAAGCAGCTAACTTAATATAAGAAAACAGTAGAATACATACAACCTGAAGTCAGTACAATTGTTTAACCAATTACGGCAACGGTAGGTCACCCTTATCGGTGTAGCTTTTTATGGCGTGTAATGATTTTAGAATCGCATAAGGAAACTACCTCATGGATTTAAAACCATTTGATAGTGTACCGAAGATTTGTGTACAGGCATATTAATATTATTATTGGGGGGAGGACCACCAGCTTTTTACTTTCCAATTTGTTTGAAATGGTTTATATACTAGCTTATATCGAAGCTTAAAGTTAACTTCAGCGTAGTTTGAGATTCCACGATAACTTTCAAGGGTCGAAATACGAAGTAATTTCAATGTAAGATAACATCTTGGGTCTCTAGCCGTCTACAAAATTTGTTCTGGGGTCAAAATCCAGAAAGATGGCTTTTGAACTAAAATCGTTCTTATTGTACACATGATAAATACTTCGAGATAATTCTGCAGGGCTGATACCACGATATAAGTCGTATTAAAAAACTATGTTATTAATATTTTCCTAAGTATACACAAAACAATGTAAAAGTTAATGTTTTCCTAAGTATACACAAAACAATGTAATGGCATAAAATATTCAATCCCTTAAAAAAAATTTGGAATTAAACATAAGTAAGTGGTCAGTTCGATAAAACGCCAATTACATAAAGAACCTATTATATCGACTTAATTCTGGAATTTCAACCTTAATAGTTTACGTTTACGTTGCAAAATGCCATCTTTGGATTCGCCCGCACTAAATGAACGGTTTGCTTTGGCCTTGCTTACTGAATACCGTTTCTTGAGCGTACTTATTTTAATGTTAATATTCCGTGCATCATTAGATGTTATTTCATAATAACTAACTAGTATGGGTTGCAAAACGTCTGTTTTGTTGTGACAAAGGATCCCACTACAAAGGAATTATTTCCTATTCAACCTATCGCAGTTCACTGCTGGACATAGGTCTCCCCCAATTTGCGCCAGATATCCCGGTCCTCCACTTTTCTCATCCAGCCTCCACCAGCGACCCTTCGCAAGTCGTCGGTCCATCGGGCCGGAGGGCGTCTTACGCTACGCTTGCCGAGACACGGTCTCCACTCCAGAACTCGTCTACTCCAACGGCCATCGGTCCTGCGACATACGTGACCGGCCCACTGCCCCTTAAATTTGCTGATCCGGTGGACTATATCGTTAACTTTAGTTCTCTTACGGATTAAATCATTTCTGATCTTATCCCTAAGTGAGACCCCGAGCATAGCTCGCTCCATTGCGCGTTGCGTGACTGAACTTGTGAACCAATTCCGCAGTCAGTGTCCATGTCTCAGCTGCATTAGTATTGATCAAGGAATTATTTCATCATCAGCTCATTAAACGTCCCCACCGAGGGGCACGAGCCTACCCGTATAGGGTGATTAGGCTTAGTCGTCCACGCGGCCCAGTGCGGATTGGATGACTTCACACACAACTTCTAATCTCTTCGCAGGCGTGCATGAAGGTTTCCTCACGATGTTTTCCTTCACCGCAAGAGCGTCGGATAACGTACATATATTTTTCGAAAATTCGAAAATACATTGGTACGTGTCGGGATTTGAACCTCAGCTCAAGGAATTATTTATCAATCCATAAATTCATGCCGTGTGGTGATGGCACATTGGAAAACGATTGTCACCATCCCTAATCATCCCCGGGTGCCATGACTTGGTGGTAGACTCGATACTGAGTATCGTATGATAGAAACGAGATAATCCGTAGGAGAACTAGAGATATGGCCAACAGGATTAACAAATTGAAGTGGCAGTAGGCAGAGGACCTGTGTATGCACATACTTTTTTTTGACAAATAAATGAATTATTATTATGTAGAACCGATGGCCGCTCCACATAACGGGAAAAGAAGCGAAGTCCGACTCCCAACAACATGGACGGATGGCCTGGTAAAGGTGGCGGGTAGCAGATGGATGTCAACTACTAGGGATGGATCATTCCTCCTTGTGGAAATTCTCAGGAAGGATTCCATTCAACAGTAAACATTTTATGATGTAATGATAATGATGATCTTAGGATAGGTGGAAATGAAAGGGAATACACTGTTCCTTTGGATTTTCGAAAATCATTGGATGGTTGCATAACTTAACATCAGTATTTTTTTATGTTCCGAAGTGAACAGGACGGTCCGGACGCTCACTTGATGGTGAGTGATTCGCCTGACCACGACAGAGCGGCATTGAAAGACACTAATAGACAGTTATTATTCTCCATCAACGCCGCAATGCGCCCGTCACCCGAGACAACAGATGTTAGGTCTCTTATACCCGGTAATTTCACTAGCAACAGTGCCCTCATCCCGAAACATAAAAGTTCATAGCACTTTTATTCCACCGGACGATATCTGACACTGCGGTAATACCTACCTAGACATAGAGAGTCTACGACCTAGTAAAACCGGTGAACCGTCTGCTGGTTTTTCTACCGTTGTAATAAAAAAGACCCTCACCGTTTTCGGTAGCTATCATTCAGGTCTCCAGCTCTGCGAGTTGAGCCCCAGCGGTCACTGTACATCATCACTGCATGCCACTGCACTCACTTCACTGCACATAACACTTCACCAACACATCACATCCAGCGTTTTGTACCTGTAACAAGATAGATAGATTATTCATTTTGTAACTGTTCCCCATATAGATTATTTATTGTGTAACCTGCTGTGCCGCGAGGTGTTACCCGCAGTATTCGATATTTTCCCGCAGTAAAACGTAGGTTAGGTGATAATCCAGACAATTAACTACATGCAAATTCAATCATTTTAAAAGTTTATACGATGAAGCTGAAACCGGCAGAAAAAAATCTAACAGAAAAAACGCGAAGACCAGTGATGAAAAAATGTTGATCCCAAAAAAGTTTTGTTTATCGTTTTTTTCGTAAATGTGCGAATCGTTTACATTTGTTAACAAATTCTATGGAAAAAAGTCTACATTTCCCGTTTCTGTCTTTGGCCATCGCGTTATTTCTGCTAGAATTTTTTTACCAGTCTCAGCCTCATATTTATACGTCAAAAAGTAACATTCATACACACACACACACTTTTTTGTGTGTGTTAGTGTTATTCCGCAACTAAACTTAATTTGCAGCGCATTGTAATTTTTAATGAGTCAAGCAAACAAGCTGACATCCCAGAGGTATAAGTGATCCCGAAAAAGTGCAATTACAAACTAGTGACGTAAAGATTTTCAACCACAGTATTTTTTTGGTCAGAGACAGCGATTACCCTTTTAGCATTATGCGTAGGTACTAAATAATAATAAATAAATATTCACACAGCGCCATCTAACCCCAAGTTAAGCGTGAAGCCTGTATTATGGGTACTTAACAACGGATAAACATACTTATATATTTTTTTTTGTAAATACATATTTTATACATAGAAAACACCCAGACCATTAAAAACAGACATGTTCATGCACACAAATGTTTATACTGCCCGGGTATCGAACCCGGAACCCTTGGTGTTGCAGTCGACATCTCAACCGCAACACCAAATGGGTCGTCACTACGAAAGAATGGAATTGTCTACCTGCGTCTGTTTCCGATCATATATTTAATCATCACAGGCGTTTTCTGGTCAAGCTCACTCCATGTTAGATCACATCACTTCCAACCAAATATACTATGTTCAAGAGAATACTTTAAAAAATATATTGCAACCATAATAAAGAAACGTCAATAGCATACTAAATTCCGGAGTTACTACAATCCAAGTGCGAGGGAGATAGCTGTCATATCGTGAAGGTAAAAAGGGACAACATTAACAAGGGTGCGAAAGCCCCATAGGGTCGTTCTATTGTCATGAACAAAACCAGTGATTCGAATACTTAAGTCATGATTCGGTTGCCATTAATTTTGTACAATGAATTTGTACGCGTGTTTTTATTTATGAATGCGCACTACATATTTAATTCATACTATAATTGATTCTTTGTTTCTATACCCCTTAAACGTCATATCATATTGTACTAATCTTTAATATTTAAATAACATATTACGTTGTATGTCGGCGATGGACTCTGAAACTACTGATCCAGTTTTTATCACACAATGTTTGTACTGCTCGGGGATCGAAACCGGAACCATTGATGTAATAACCGACGTCTCAACCATTACACCACATGGATCGTCAACTAAAAATAAAACGGGTATTACTGTATATGGTATTTATATTTATGGTCAAAGACTCGCTGGCTATATGTGACCCCACAAACTATGGATTTTCTAATGCTTTATGCGATAGTCTTGTTCCGATAGAAAGTAAAGAAAGGATTATGCACAAGGTCCTCAAGCATCTTGAGATGTTTTGTGTATTGATAATAATAATAATAAATACTAAACAAATATTTACTTTAAAACTTTCTTACATGAATATAGAGATCGAAGTCACCTTTTAAGCAAAATAGATGCCTGTGGCAGGTGACTACGCTCTTGCTAATATCTATGAAGTCATGCATAGGTTTGTACTTGTAATTTATACTTATTTTATTTTATATTAAGAGTCTTTAACAATATACATAATGATGAAAGAAAGAAATTTCTTTCTTTCTTTAACAATATACATAATGATGAAGTGAGTAGTGTAGTGGCTGTTATATGCTGTCAGCGTAGATTGTCGTAATATTAATGTATATACTTAAGCCATCATCATCATCATCATTAGCTCATTAAACGTCCCCACCGAGGGGCACGAGCTTACCCGTATAGGGTGATTAGGCCTTAGTCGTCTACGCGGGCCCAGAGCGGATTGGACGACTTCACACACAACCTTCGAATCTCTTCACAGGCGTGCATGAAGGTTTCCTCACGATGTTTTCCTTCACCGTAAGAGCGTCGGATAACGTACATATATTTTTCGAAAATTCGAAAATACATTGGTACGTGTCGGGATTTGAACCTCAGCCCTCACACCACTGAGCCACTAACGCTCACTGATACTTAAGCCATTGAAGATAATTTAAATTGCCTATGTTTCTCACGGAGATCAAAAAATAGTTTTAAAATATATGCATATATTTTTTTTATGTTACCAAGTGTACAAGACGGTCAAGACCTGATAGTAAGTGATACGCCTGACAATGACAGAGCGGCCTTGATGGAGACCAACAGCAACAACTGATGGACAGTTATCTTCATCAATGCCGCACTGCGCCCGACAACCAAGACAGATGTTATGTCTCTTATACCCGGTAATTTCACTAGCTACAGTACCCTCATCCCGAAACAAAGAAGAGAAGAGAAGAAAAGTGCACAACACTTATATTTAACGGGACGATACCTGGCACTGCGGTGGTATCTACCTAGACATTTCAATACTGAGTCTACCATCTAGGAATTAAACCTTAAATATTTGAAAATTAACCGATGCAAAACCAAAACGCAAAGCCGCCAACAAAATGCGACGGGTGAAATGTAATAATTCGACCGTTACGATCGCAGAAAGGGCGGTCACTCCGGCTCTGTTTATATTGATTTACTGAGGGGGTGACACCCCTGATGGGGTAGTAGTTTGGCAAATTATGCCAATGTACAACGCTGATTTACTGTTTTGAGCCACGTTTAAGTATTATCTGGAAATCATGGTGATAGCAGGGAATTCCTTTTTTGAAAAATCCGAGCGAATAATGACATTTGAAACAATGGCGGATGACATTTCACAAACGTTGTCAATTTTTTTTTAAGAATGCTATTTAAACAATCTTTAGACTTAATTGGATTTTAAAAACAAGACTTAAGATTTTCAACAATTCATTTTATATTTGTTATCTTTATAAAAACTGTTATTTTAAGTTTTAATTAAAACAAAGACTTCCTTTTGAAGTTTTCTTTCTTTTATTAAGAATGATAATGAACAATTAAAAAGCGAGTTTTAGTTTCATTAAAAATAGTCCGTTATGAATATAAATTGCCTACAAAGCTTGATTCCAATGTCATAGCATGTTAACTTTAACTCTACAGTTGTACTGAGTACATATTGTATTAAAAACAAACCAATCTTCAACTAACGAGTCTCTACAAACCAACCGCGAGACAAAGCAAAGCCGCAGGTAAAGTGTTCGGTGCTAACAAACGTAAAGATGTCCCCAACGAAATAAAACAGTCCTGTCATGTGGTATTGATTCCAGCCCTTTGGCCTCTGTCCCTTTCTAACACAGGTCAGCACGGTACGCGTGAGGGAGACAGGTGTCACTTCTTGGCTCGCCGTTGGATATTTACTTGTGTGCAGATTAATACGGGTAACGCCCTGGAAACGGCGGCTCTATACATCTTACAGTTTGCGGTGGCGCCACTGTCTACGATGTAGCATTCGAACCGGGAATGCACTTTTGCCTGCGTTCTCCAATGCAGTTTGTATGCACTAATGCGATATAACGGTGTGCGGGCAAGATTACATTGCATAGGTCGTCAAATTCAACTTAAATTTAGTCTCAGAGTACAACTTTTAATTTCAAATGTTCACAAATTTATTATACTAGCAACACCCAGTACCACCAAAACGGCTGTTATTTCCCAGGGTTTACCCCATCAGTGTACTTGGGGGTGTTTGAGTAAGTTACGGCCTATTAACTAAACGATAAGATGCAATATTGCATGCCTACATCGCTGAAGTGCATTAATCAATCAGAATTATGTGCATGATGGATGCGAAGGGTACGTTTTGGACTGATGTTAATTTTTGATATTATTAACAATTACTTATGTAAGTAGATATGTTATTTTTACAATGACCCATCACTACATAGTAAAGGAGCTTTCTCAGTTCATATAATAAATCCCTATGTGCGCTTAAACCTTAATAAGTACGCATCGAATTTAGATACGGATTTTTATGTAGATAGAATGATTAAAGAGAATCGTTTCAGTACATAATTATATGTATAATAACATCCATGAAATAGTGGAGAAATACTGTTATTTTTGGGGTTTCTAATGTGATGTCGCAAATATTCATTTTTTACGTTTACTTGTGCGATCGTTAAGCAAACACGCTTAGCTTATGAAGTAGTACCTAGTACCTATTCTTTCACCATCATTTGTAAAATCCTTTAATTGACTGGAATCTACGGCCTGTCGACACTGAATCTTCCAAAATTATTCGTTAAAAGCATCTGTATTCCTAACCAAATTAGATTGAAATTCATTCACCCTGATTCAACACCGAAACACGAACGAAATTTATTCACCTATTAAATAATAATAATACACCCACATCCATCCAGGTGTCAGAAATTAAAGACCTATTTTGCATTACGTTGTATAAAGTTGAGCGATGTTGAACTCTATTACAAAGCATTAAACTCATGAGAAATCCAGAAAACGGGGATTAATCTGGGAGAAAAAACTGCATCACAGTCAATGTCCTTCTGGCTGAGAGTGATGTTGTATCTCTGTCTAATGGGCGCTGATAGAAAGGGAAAGATTTGCAAGGGATCGCGACAAAAAATCATCGCTTGCGCACGACGAACTGCACGAGTCAGGGCTACCAACCTTTTGATTTCTTACGACATGTTTATAAATAAATAAAGCAGAATTTTAAGTTATTTAAAGTAGTATCCGATTTATCGCTTATTAATTTTATTGGTACGCGGGGACCTTTGTTGTTCTTCTCAGGAGAAAAAACTATTTCAACCAGTGGTAGAAAATATGCAAGTAAGAATATTTAAATTTTTTAACTTTCACTTATTCAATTTTTTTTTATCTTCTATGGGCAGACAATTGACCGCCATCTCATCTCAAGTGATGACGCGGCCAAGGATGGATCATGCATGCCTAGAAACAGCCAATTCACTGTATTTTTTTTATAAATGTTTTAAAAATAACAATGATATTTTTTTTTATAACATCTACTTGAAATTTGCATAAAATATCACATCATGAAAACCAGCAGTATAGTATAGTAGGAGCCTATTTTAATAGAACAAAGTAACTAAGCAGTTTAAAACTATAACTTTTTATCGGACAGATGATCGTTAGTACTCGAAGCGTTTATTACAACCTTTTAATCATAGTGTTTTCTTATACCAGATTCATTTGAACTGGCATCTGTACAATATTTTATAATACAACAGGGCACAGGGCTACCTGACACAGCATAGACTTTTGGGACAATCATGTGATTCAGCCTGCAAAGTCCTAACAAATTTAGGAAAAATCGCAGTGTTCTCTTTCCCCGCGGGATTCAAACCCACGACCTCAGAGTCAGATGTATACCGATAAATCATTGTTTTATTCGTAGTATTTAAATTGTGTGAATTGCAAATTCAATAAAAGCCTGTATTTTTATTGCTCCAGTAAAAACAATCTGGTGTATATTAATCTAAGGGGAACGCACAGCCCTACGTGTACAACGTTCTCATACAGTAGGAATGATTGAAATCGACCCTTTTTATACGGAACCCGGTCGCGGACGAGCCACAATGTATTAATTAGCATTTTCCTGTATTACTGGCCAAATGCCTGCTGTTACCCGCAGTGTAACTTTGAGGATTTTGTCTCGAATGTTTTAAGAGTAAACTTGTGTCAGATGTGTGTGGGATCCTCTCGTTAATGGGAAACCATCAAAGGCGGCTAAGGGAAATCTTACCCATTCCAGATTTGGGCTGGTTCAGATGTGGTTGACCTTCTGGCAATCAAAATATGCTGCGTCTTTTTTCATTCGCACGTACGGGAATGGAACGCCCTTCCTGCTTTTGTCTTTCCAGAGAACCTCAATGTCTTCAGGACCAGAGTGTATAGGCATTTTCTGGGTAAACGTATACCATCATCGGCCTCGACATCACTAACCATCAGGCGAGACTGAGACAAACGTGAACCCATTGAAAATAAAAAATAATAATTTACTTTAGCCGTAGATTGTCCGACGACTTACGAAAGGTAGAGGTTGGATAAGGACTGGGACTGACACAAAATGGGGAAGACCTATGTTCAGCAATTGACTGCAGGTTGAAAACTGGCGACTTTTGTTAAAAAAACAATTCAACAAATTTCATTTCGAATGTTAGACCAACTTTTTATTACACACCGTTGCTGCCAAAGTTGTCACTTGACAAAATGGCTCCAACGGAATTTCGCAGGGTTCCGTGAGAGATTGTTTAATCAATTTGCGGCAGCTGGCGGCGGTCCAGCTCTGCAAATGCCAACTTGGGACAGGAGACAACGTGAGTTTTAACAAAATATATCGCTAGATGACTGGTGTCGATTCAGGTATTGTATAATCTTCGAGTTTTTTTTTATGGGTAGGCAATCGTGTAAATGATTTACATGATGGTAAGTGATCGCAATCAGATCCAGAAAGAGGATATCCGTAATAAAACTAGGGTGACCGATAATCACAGCCATGATGACGATGATAATGAAGTGTTATCGCCTCTCATAGAAACTGTACGTTGAATTCAGATCACAGCGTCAACGCCCAATCTTTTGACTTTTAAAAATCAATTTCTAAAAAGTCAATGTAAACAAAAGGAACAAGAAAAAAACAATAGAGGTTAGAATCCATTCCTTAAAACACCGATCCAATTCGAGAATTCAATAAGCAAGTACACCAGCTTAACTGCACAATACTGCATTATACAAGCCATCGATTCGCTTCTTGGTAGAGCGCTCATTGGAAATGCATGTTGCAGCCAAGAAGTAAGCGATTTATAACACAGTTTATGTCTTAAGAGTAAAAAGTAAAGTATTGAAAAGAATACACTCAAACTGAACGATACTAAGTCGTTTTTGGATTGTCCTTCACCTGGGATGTCACACCAGCGATATTTTCAGAAATACTTCTGCTCTGGTCCGAACATTTTGGTCCTTCGAGACGGATAAAGTATTTAAGTTCATATTCCTGCTTGCATAGTATGATACCTTTTTCTAGTGACGACCCCCAAAATCTACTGGGCTTACGCATGTCTGGCCGGATTCTAAAGATGAGTTAACGCCATTTTGCTAATTATCACCTGTTGTGAATTTCTTCTTTTATTGAATATTAATATTGTTATAAATTATCTTATGTTTGGCTGGAATTAACTGATTGTGAAACAACCTCATGATGCCTTATACGTGTTTTACTCGCCTAAAGGGCTAAACAAATAACCAACAACAATTAAGAAGTTCATAACTTCACTTGAAAACGATATTTTTAGCGGAAATCTTACACTTAATGGAACTTTCCCAATCCAGCAACTGAAATAACAACCGGTCCATTTTAAACTGAAAGGGATGTAATGTGTGCCACTTTTATGTTATTGGATTCAAGTCTGCCGAATAGGCATAGAAGTTTATGCACTCCTAGTTTCTTCTTTCGAATTCAATTACTTCTCCAGGATATGGTTCAGCTCGGTAAAAAGACTCTTGGTAGTATTTGAACTATATGGACTCCTGCATCAATTCGGTTCAACCCAACCTCACCAGCCCGTGGTGCAGCATGCTTAAACAGACATTTTAGATCACTACGAAGGTCATCCTTATTTTTTATGGACTTCTTGTACTTTACTAACGGTTTCTGTCCAACCTCATTGGCCGACAATGCAGCCTGAAAACAGCCTCTTTGTGGTTTATGGATTCCTAGTAGTGTCGTGTTTAGCCCAACCTCAACGCTCCGTGGTACACCTTAATAGTAGTTTATGGAATCCTAGTACTTCGCCTGGAAAGAGTGTCATTAAAAACAGACGTGTGTACCTGATATATCATCATCATCACAGCCTAAAACGCCACTACTGAATGAAGGCCTCCCCTAATAACATCCACGCAGACCATCCCTAGTAATCGACATAAATCTTCAAGCCAATCATCAATCCATCTGCTTGGGGGTCGGCCTACACTCGTTTCCCGTTTCGTGACGCTACTCGAGAACCCTTCGCCCCCATCGGTTCTACGCACTATGTTCCCTGCCCACTGCCACTTCAACTTGCTAATCCTGTGGTCTATGTCGGTCGTCCCAGTTCTCCTACGGATATCTTCGTATATGGGATGCTTCTTACGTAATATAGGTATAGAAAGCAGTATTTGCTTTTGACATAAATGTTGGTATGCTTATGAGAATAATATCTATGCTAATATTATAAAGCTGAAGAGTTTGTTTGAACGCGCTAATCTCAGGAACTACTGGTCCGATTTGAAAAATTCTTTCAGTGTTAGATAGCTCGTTTATCGAGGAAGGCTATAGGCTACATATCATCACGCTACAAGCAATAGAAGCGGAGCAGTAATGAAGAATTTCAAAATCCGGGGGGAAAATTTCATACTTAGAGATTCCGATGCGTACGCTGCGTAAACGGTTAAAGTTTCGCAAAAGTCATGTATGAGAGTATTGCTACCCTTTTAAAGATCTATAAAAAAGTCCGCGACAGCATATGTCTATCTTTTAAGGTTGGCTCCCAATAACATATTTTTTGCTAAAAATTTTTTCTAAAATAATGCATCATTTTGCGAAGCTATTTTCATTAATATGATATCAATCCTTATCCAAATAAATACTTTATTTATCACAAGTATTTCATTTTTAACAAAATTGCCCTTTACATCATTCAATTTAAATGAATATCTTATGAGATATCGCAGTTTTAACTCACCTATATAAAGAGAAGAGAGCGTTAGGCCAAAGTAACTATTCCACGCGGACGAAGTCGCACGCAAAAGGTAGTATTAAGATAATACGAGAGTGTGCTGTTGGTAAGATTTTTTATTAACCTTCAATTTTATTACCACCCTGAGTGAGAAACGGAGGGAGGTTTTTTGGAAATGTTATAATTGACCTCTTGAGGTTTTCTCAACTTTATTAGAGTAAAGCAGCGAGTTAAGTTCAAAACAAAACATGCGGTTGTTGCTTACCAAAGGGATAAAGTGTAATTTTTAGGGTTCCGTAGACAAATGTCAAAAAACGGAACCCTTATAGATTCGTCAAGTCAGTTTGTCTGTCCGTCCGTATGACACACCCTTTTTTCTCTAAAACTATCAGCACTAGACTATTCAAACTTTGTAAGTATGTTTGTATTTTGTGAACCACTATACGGTTTTGGCAAGAAACTAGAAAAAATAAATATTTAGGGTTTCCGTACATTAAACAGAAATGCAATAAATCGCACTTGACCATTTTTTTTCTATTAACAATATTAACTCATAAAGTGGGCAGCAGTTATAGCAACGTAGGTGTGGTAATGTCTGTTTATGATTGTTTTATTCAAACCATCGCAAATGACTCAATACATTTCAACTTATGTAGCCAACAATCGTGTCTATGTAACATTTTATAAAATGTCAATAAAGTTTTTACTAACAGAACGGCGACCTTGGAAACCACCTTGTAAGTTGAGGTCACGATATTTATTATAAACGAGATATGTGTTACACGCTTTATAAAATGCCTACTTAGTTTTTTTAGGGCTAACTTTCAGGTATTGGTGATTTTTTTGTTTTTCTTCACTCAAGCTTTTCAACTTAGTTTGAAAGTTTTTAAATGCTTTATTATATATTTGGCCGCTTTGACGTATCATGAAATGCGTTATCCATAAGATCCATTTTATTGAGTCCTGACTCGTAATCACACCAGATTGTCATGCCAGTGTGGCTAACAGGATTGTTTTTCCTGTTAGTCACACGACTGATTTTTCTACACCCTTTGTACCAACATGACTAGTGTAGTACCAAATTATTTTACAATACCTCAAATTTGAACCCACCTAAAATATTCAGATTTTCAAAATACATGAAACAAATAAGTGTAATACAATGTAAAATAATTTGTTATGTACGACTAGTAAAATATACACTAAAACCGTTAAATTAAAAATCTGGCCTTGCTGTTCATTAACACGTACAACAAACAGACATACATAAAAACATAATATAAACGTTTCATATTCAATAACGGAATTTTTATCTGTACTATAGTTTTCTTATGAAAAGTAAAATCTAGCAACCCTACAAAGAGCGTCATATTGTCAACACTATAATTTCATACATTTTAATTTCCATACGTGTTGTATATTATCTGCTTGTAACGGCAATTTCGATGTAGTTTTCACTGATCATAGTCATGTTTTAAACATTAGCAAGATGCGTCAGATGTAGGTAATTATTTTAAACGACCATCTTTTTTTGTTAACCGCCTTGTCGGTTATTGATGGCATTTTAATATTGAATGCTTATTTCTTACATGATCTAGTCATCACAGTTAAACTCTTAGACTTGTGTTTAGTGTATTTATGACAAACATACACCATCAAAATGGGGGAGACCTATGTCCAGAATTGGACTACGATAGGTTGAAGTGATACACCATAACGCTTAATGGCGTTACGGCTATTTATTTTTATCGTTGCATTTATTAAGTTCCCATATTTCATAGATGGCGCAAAATGAGATACCCAGCAGACAACTGCAATAGGTTGAAGAGAAAACTATTAAAGCATATATTCATCAACTCATCAAACGTCCCCACCGAGGGGCAAGAGCCTACCCGTATAGGATGTTTAGGCCTTAGTCGTCCACGCGGGCCCAGTGCGGATTGGACAACTTCACGCACAACCTTTGAATTTTTTCGTAGGAGAGCGCAGGTTTCCTCACGATGTTTTCCTTCACCGTAAGAGCGCCGGATAACGTACATATTATTTCGAAAACACATTGGTACGTGGCGGATTTTGAAACTCAGCCCTCCCGGTAGAAGGGCAACAGTCCACACCTTTGAGCCACCGACGCTCTGAAAGCATATATACAACTTTTATATAATTGATTGTCGATTGAAATTTAGATATAGAACCTTTTCATAGACTAGTAGGTTCAAAAGGTTGATATCGCACAGTATTGTGCATACAGCGCAAAGTGATAAATGTGCAGGCTGCGTTTCTAAAGTGAAAACTTGTATGCAGATCTGGGTCGAGTGCATTGTAGTTAGTACTTAGATCGTTCACATGCACTGTTGCTTAGCTACGCGTTTGCATTTAAACGTTGGTATTGTATTCATTTTATATATGTTTTGACGACCCATTTGGCGTAGTGGTTAAGACGTCAGCTGCTACACCAAGGGTTCAGGGTTCGATCCTCGAGCAGTGCATGTACTGTTTGGAATGGTCTGGGTGATTTCTGTCTATAATATGTATGTATTTATAAAAAAATGTATAGTTTATCCGTAGTTTAGTACCTATTATACAGGCTTCACGCATAACTAGATGGCGCTGTGTGAATGTCAGTGGATATTTACTCGTATTTATGTTTACCAGTTGATAGCTCGATATTGAGTCTTTAATTTTAAGTGTACCTCGACGATTCACCTAATGGTAGAGCGTCGGTGGTCATTGGTGTGGACTGAGCCTTCCGATCTGGAAGGTTCGAATCCCGCCACGTAATGTTTTGTCGAAATTATATGAACGCTCTTACGATGAAAGGAAAACATCGCGAGGAAACCTGCGCAAGTCTGCGAAGAGATTCAAAGGTTGTACGTTTTGTCAATCCGCACCGGGCCTGAGTGGACGTATAAGGCCTATACACCCGGAAGGGTCTAGCCCCCTCGGTGAGGATGTTTGATGAGCTTAGCATGATGATGTACATAATCGTAATAAAGTAGTCCTAGATAATTGCTTTGAATTCAAATGTCATACGTCATAGTCGGGCTGGCACGTTGGCGGCTGTCTATTCTGTTGATTAATGCACCAATTAAACTGAAGCCAGATGTGTATGCTATGGGCATGCTCATACAAAAATAACAATGCAATGCGAAATAAAAATTTTGAGATCTCACTATTCAGAGGTACATATATGGTATTGTATTCAATTAGTATTAAATGAACTGAAGAAATGTACATTAAACTAATTTAAAATGCTTTATAAACATTGGCTAGTGAAATTACTAGGTATAATGAGACCTAATACCTGTTGTCTCGGGTGACGGGCGCAGTGCGGCATTAATAGAGAATAATAATTGTTTATCAGTTGTTGGTCTCCTTCAATGCCGCTCTTTCATGTCAGGTGAGCATCCTGACCGTCATGTTCACTTCGTAACATAAATACAACAAATTAAAAATAATATACGATCATTGTTCGTTCAATATTTTGTTCATGAAAATATTTTTAACTATTTAATAAATACTTATATAGTTTTAAAGCAAAGTACAATGCAATGCAAACCTCTTTACATTCTTGTTTTATTACAGTTTTTTCACATATTAACATAATCTTACAGATAGTTTAAAAATATCTCATTACAGGAAATCATCGCCAAAAGAGCTTGTATTCAATCTGAAATCTCAGATACACTGAAGCCATGTGAAAAATTAAGTGGAAGGATGAATCTAACCCACCTTCATTATTGATTTCATCAGCATCTCATTAAACGTCCTCACCTAGGGCACGAGCCTACCCGTTTAGGGTGCATAAGCCCAGTCGTCCACACGGGCCCAGTGCAGATTGGCCGACTTCACGTACAACCTTTGAATCTCTTCGCAGGCGTGCGCAGGACTCCTCACGATTTCATTCACCGTAAGAGCGTCAGATAACATACATATAATCTCGATAATTCGAAAACACATTGGTACGTTTCGGGATTCGAACCTCAGCCCTCCAGTAGGAGGGCAGTCCACACCATTGAGCCACCGACACTACAATATTGATTGAACATACATATTTATATTTAGCACGTTCAGATTATTAAGTCAAACAGGTTGATCTAACGTAACCTGATAAGTACAACAATTTGTATGAGAAGGAAAAAATAATATCAATTGATTTATCCTTAAACAAGACGTTTGTCGATAAAATGAGTAGGGTAAATTGCTGCTAAAATTAAACTTATTAGATATAATACACATCACATGTTTATTTTAATTAAGTTAAGATGATTTATTTTTATACCGTGGTACCTTGATGAAAATTAAACCACTGGGTTTAATTTTCATTTGATTGTTAGGAGGTTTGGTGGGAGTTCTACTATCATTATATGATAGTAGCCGGGGCCGACGGTTTAACGCGCCTTCCGAAGCACGGTAGGACTCGAGATGTCTTTTTGGTCTTATATATTCTCTTCATCAGTCCATTATACGTCCCCATAGAGGGCACGAGCCTACCCGTATAAGTTGCATAGGCCTTAGTCCACCGCGGGCCAAGTGCGGATTGGCCGACGGCCGACAACCTTAGAATTTATTCGTAAGCGTGCGCAGGATTCCTTATGATATTTTCCTTCACCGTAAGAGGCTTGGACAAACGTACATATAAAATTTCGAAAATTCGAAAACACATTGGTACGTGACGTCATCCGAAAAAAATCTCAATTTTTGATCGCATAATGTTTAAAATCCGACTTCTCAACCATTCTTAGAGTAAAATAAATAAACAAGCAGACGGCTCTACCCGATGGTAAATGTAAACGATGGTAAAGTTTCAAACTCGACACCATTTTTGGTAGCACCGCTACGTGAAGTGAATTCGTATTGTTCGTGAGATTAACACATTGTCGCGTCGACTTGCCAACAAAGGCCTTGCCCCCTTTGCTACAGTGGTGGGGATATTAATTATGCAGCGAAACTGTATTGATGCGTGCATCAAACGTGGCGTAATATTGTTTAGCGCGATCACGTTTACGATTATTGTTTGAGAGACGCGATAGATGGCGCTGTTGGAAATGCTTTGTCAATTATGGTTTTAATGGAACGGACAGTGCAATTACTGGATACCAGGTACCCGGGTACATATGTTTGTGTTCATGAATATATGTTTGTATTGGTTTCTTTACATATCATCATAAGCCTATTTTTGACCATTCAAAAGTATCTGCAAAGATTTATTTAAAAAAAAAAACATTTTTCAATTCCAATTAACAGTAAGCACAGACCTTCTCGCAAAGCATAGCTATGGGGTGATAAGACCACAAACACAATCCACCACGTGGGCCCATTGCTGATGGGTCGGTGTTAACGACTACCATCCTAAAATTGTAGACGGGACCGACTGCTTAACGAGCCCTCCGAAACACAGAATCATCTTTCTTTTCGGACAGTATGGTAGTATCACCATATTATGATGGCTGTATAGCCTGCATCCTTCTTTTTCTTCTTCTTATCGAGTCGATATGGATTCACAAATTAAATATGGTAACGCGACCAATATTGGGCCTCATTAATCGCCCCTTCATTTGCCTCCCAGAGGTCCCGGAAACCGCACGAAGATGGACAACCCGCATCCTAACCAAAGTAGGAAAAATCGCACAAAGTGATGTTCCCCGTAGGAATCAAACACACGACATCCAGGTCACGCAGCCGAATGCTGTGCCTGTTAGTTTAGCCTGTTAGGTTTAGACCACGGAGCCAGCATGGACGTAATTAACAAAAAAATACGTTATAACAAGTGCCTTTCTTAAATGAGGCTAGATGGCGCTGTGTGAATGTTGCTGGATATTTATATATTTTCAACTATAAATGCATCAAGCAATCTCCATGCTACATCCAAAATACAGGTCCGAAATAAAAATTCACAACGCGCAGCCGCCGGGCAGGTAATCCCACATGAAATTCTACCTGTTATAACTACGAAGTCTCTGTATCTAGGTCACACAGAATAGCCTAGCTAGATCACATCACGTTTTATATTCATCCTGACATGGCGTAGGGCAGCTCTACGTGGCTGGGACAATTTTTAGAAACCTGAAAATTTACCGCCGCATTTTAAAATATAACAGTGGCGGTTTATAGCTATATGTATGTATGGATATTTAGTTTCAGTGTTGCTACCTTAGCCTTTTGTAGCTAGATCTAGCACTTTTTAGCATATGTGAACTCCTTTTGAACGATTTAGCCCGAGAAGAGCAATCTAGCTCTTTTTCACTGTCTTGAAAATATTACCAAATTATGATGATTCGATGCTAACAAGTACTTTTTTGCTATTTCATCGGTCTTGATGACGTTTTTTTAGACGCTTTAAAAAAACAGCTTCATGACATGATTATTTCAGCATTTTTAGAACAGAAAATCTATTGATGCTCAATCTAGCCCTTCTCTTTTTAGCTTCTCAAAAAGCCCTTTTTATAAAACTGAGGAGGCAACACTGTTTAGTTTATAATTTGGTCCCGTTAAGTCGTGACAATTGTGGTCCTATGTATCGTCACCAGACGGCAAATAAATTCCTATTTATTCCATATAAATACATAGTATATGAAACAAACAATACACATTATGAAAAACAATGCATCAAGAAGGTCAAAAAAACAAAAGAGGTCACCAAAAAGAGAGCGACGAGTAGAAGCAGCATAGCGTTGGACACGATCCGATCCGATGACTCACACAATGACGTTGAAGCTGTGCCAGGAAAGCGGAGGACCGGGATATCTGGCGCAAAACGTGGGAGACCTATGTCCAGGAGTGGATTGCAACGGATTGATGACTATCACCTGAGTCATACGAGTAGGGTGAGTACCAGTAACAAACCGATTAAGCGACATTTTTAACGCAATTTTGATGTTGTGACTCAATTGTTACAACAATCATTGCAAAAAAAGAGTTAACTACTCCTTGTCTACCATAGAATCATGTAGCTTATTCCAATTTCCTTAATAGCTGTTAAGTTTATTTTTATTTAACAATTAATGTGGAAAGTCGCAATGTGCCTAAGGTTGACCAGATCGTACCAGCAATAGACCAGAGGTTGAGCCAATAGTGAACCAATAACTAAAATTATTTTTTATAATGAATAATATTTTTATTTTAATTACTAAATTATTTAGTACGTAATAATCATCACAACTTTTCATCAGTCTACAAGTTTCAAGTAATACTTACATGCTACAAAGCTAATAATGTTGTTAATTAAGAAAAGAACTATAGATAATTAATAAGAGTTTCATATCACTTACACAAGTATCATAATCATAACTTGCAACCATAAAATATTTATGAATTAACATGAGTAAAAAACATAAAATAAATCAAAATAAAAAGAAAACAATGACAGTACTTCTTAAAAAAATTAAAAAGAATTAAATTTTTGGCATAAATTTATCAATTTCAGGAACTCTATAAAAACATAGTTATAATTTTCTTAATAGTGTCAACTACCATTTCTTTATTGACTGGAAATCCTTTCTTTGCCATTGCTATTATCCAAGATTTGAGCAAGGATTCCTCTTGCTTGGTCAATATAGTGGGAGGTCCCATTTTTCGTTGAACTGGATATTTTAAATTTATTTTATTTATGATCGTAGTGTGGGGTATGTTGTATTTTCGACAAGTTTCTCTAATTTTTGCACCATTACTTATTTCGTCAATCGCTTTTAACACATCTTCCTCTTTATAGTTAAAAAAGTTCTCTTCGGCGGCATGTCAAATAAATGTAGGTGTGGTCAATTACTGGAACACACTCGTAGTATAGATGTTACCAGTAATAAACCACTGGTCTATAACTGGGAAATTGTGGATATTGTAATTGTTTTGTTTATAATATTTATTGCAGTATTGAGTAAACCTACATTTAAAAAAATAAATAAAAAAATAATCAAAAAGCTAAATCACCAGTTGTAGACCAAATGGAATATTACTGGAAAATCATTCAATTCGTGATCCATTAATTGACCAATGACAATTATTGATTAAAATTAGCATTTGCTGATGAAATGAGACCTTATATTATTGCTTTACAGAACATATGACGCATATAATTAGAAAAGCGGTTACAGCAATTGATATAAACAAAAATTAAAACAGTTTTAAAAAACTTACCGTAGACGTGTCGCTTACTAATATGGCCGCCCGAAACGAAGTGAACGATTGTCGTTTCGAATTTTGTTTTTTAAATGGATGTAGATGCCGTGTTTGTCGCTTTTATTTATGGCTATATGATTTGTAGAAGTATGGCAGTGCTACCAAACGAAACAAAAGTGGCGAGGAATTTGACAGATTGTTAATATTTTGATTTGAAACTAAATGGTGTACTACTGGTTCCTGGTTGGACTGGTGCACCCACCCTACTTATGCTTAATAAAAAGGAAGGAGTCTTTTTAAACCTTGGTTTTTGAGACCCAATATTGGTCTGCAATAAACTTAAGGAGCAAGAGAGGGGTCTTCAAACATTGAAAACAAAACTGTCGATGCTCTAACTTTATTTTCAGAAATCCGTTGTTGCTCGTCTGATATTTCAATTTTACTGCCATTTAAGATTTACATAATACGGCTGATTTGAACTCGCTAAACGTTCTTGCAAACACGAGAATTGCCTATTTGGTTGTTATTTAGTTTATGGCTTGTTAAAACGGTGGATTTTGAACGTGCGATGTCGTAACTCTCTTGTTTGGTTTAGCTCTAATGCAGAGATGTATACAATCTATGTGAATTTCAAGAGGACATTAATTTCGAAAACACTTAAATATACCATAGAAGTTGTAATTGTATTATTTTTAGAACATGATAATTAGTTATCAATTATTAATAAAACCTATTTAGGGTAGTGTTTTTCCTAATAATCTTTTTTTTTAAATTATTTCACGCAAAGGAAACCAAGACAGTAAATCCAAATTGTCAGTAAACCTCACGTATTGCCAGTAACTTTAACTCACGTTCACTCATTATCTCAAGTCCAAGCTATTGAACTTGAGTATCTAGCCTATATGTATTCGGAGGGCCGCTCATGCGTCATTGTCTTACTTTTTGCTTCGGCCAGATAATAATTCAATCTCGCTAAGAGTGATACGAGATATAGTAATAAATAGCCTTGTCTGGTATTACATTCTTGTCACCGAGTTTTATGTGGGATGTACAATGTGCATTGTTTCATTTTGTTCTACTTTGTCTATGTCATGACTGTCATGAGCGTAAGATTATATGGCCATTACGTTTGAGAGTGTAAGATACAAGTTTTTGACTGTTTACTTTTGTCGCTGGCCTTTGCAAGTCTATCGGAAATAACAAAAGAACGTTACCGGGTACCGTAACGTAACGGTTACGGTAACGCGAATAGTCGGGTCTCGGGTAAGCGAGTCACAAAAGATCTTCTAGGTCAAAGTGACTACAGGTCTGTTTTTTTTTTTCGAACTGACTACTGCTGTTGGCCGCAGATGGCCTTTACAGCTTCACCGGGCAAGTGGCGAGCGCAGATGGCTCTCAGGTATAAGCCTGAATAGCCATTAATACCGGGTCCCTTTCCTCGCTATAGACCCTATTAAAACAACGTTGCTGCACTACGCAATTCTGCTTTGTGTTGTTCTTAAATGGTCAAGGAATCACGGAGATAACTGTACCTGCAATCACTAGATGTTCCATTTCTCTTTTCGCGATATGTACTTGAACGGATAAGCCACCTCTTACGGTAAACGTATGGTGGTGACAAATGTATTTATTTAGTTTGCTTGATGCTTAAACCTTTTCCATTGAAGTAACTTGAATGATAAGTAAACCACAGATAATACTAGGTAATTTAACACGCACAAAGGTTTTTAGTGGACCTAACAAAGTAGATATAAAAGCGGTATTCATATACTTGCCAATGCTCTAGAATAATTCAACCATAACGACTAGACGCGCAACTGTGCGCGAGTTCGTATGCGATTCAAATGTCTAATTGTCTATTTCCATCGCAAAAATACTACTAAAAATATGCGATTATAAACTGCTAGTAATCAATCAAAGTTGTTGTACATTCGCCTCGTTAGGCTACAACCAAAATGAATAATTAACACAGTTATACGCATCATTAGCAGAAAAGCCGCTTCGCTCTTTGCGTAATTGGTAAAAATTGGATTTCGCAATACTAATTCGACGGCATACTTCTTCTAAACGTACACAATAAACAAATAATCGGTCATTGTCGAAAAAAGTCATGATAAAAATCAAAGAAGCATAACGATGGATGAGTCAGCATTAAGTTTTACACCGACGATTTACGGACGACGTCAATAATTGCGCTCGAGATGGAGGAAACTGACATTCTTTGCGGGTCGCATAATAGGCCCGTCTGAGCACCTTCAGTCCGCCGGCAAAAAAACCAAGATGACCCGTTCTGTCTGTGGAATGCAACGCGACAAATTTAAGATGGTCGCCGAGCAGCAAGCTAACGCTGTTTCACACAACCGAGTAATAACTAAGGCGGTAATTCTGGTTAAGTACCTAAGTACGTCTAGTGAATATGAAGCTGGCCGTTCACAAGGCGCGGTCGTGAATGCAATAATTTCATGCTCGATTCCTCGACGTGCCTCGTCCATCCGCCATGATTGTCTAGCGTTCGATTTTTTAATGTTTATTTTTTAACGGGGACGATGACAAACTCATTTAAGAAATATAGTTTTAATTGTTTATGTTTGAGTTTATTCTCGAGCCGTTATCAAGATGATGTAACCGTTATCTGCTCCTATGTATATAGGGTATGTCGTAAGTTTAAAACTGCTCTAATGAGCTCAATGGTATGAATGAAAGATAATTATGAAGATAAACAATAATTATCATTATTTCATATATAGACACTTACATTCGCATAATGCATAGTTTGTTTTTGTGTCTACTTAAACAGGTTAAGAGTGTCATATTAATTATGCTACGTATGACGGTATGACACAGTTGAAGGCATGATATAATCACAAAAATGTTAGTCAAGATTCGGATGAAATGTTTTATAGGTGTTTTGAATCTATGCGAAATGGATACAATTCAATAAAAATAAGGCCCAGTTTCTAGACTGATTTCACAGATCGGGTAGCGAGTTCGTAAACTTAACTGTGTGGTTTAGGCTAATTTTTTAAGCTTTGGAGCGGAAACGAGCTTACAGCTCACTTAGTGGTAAAGGTATTACAACTGTCCATGTACATATGCAAAATTTGCATACATAATAGAAAGGCGCTGCCGGCCTTTAAAATGTTAATATGGTCTCTTTCAAACAAAGTGCCTCGAATCACTGGCATACGTAACGAAAAGGTGGTTATTTTGTTACGTCACGGTTTCGTTATAGTAATCCAGTGTGAGTAGACAGGGGCAATCGAATCGAAACGCCTATCGCTACACAAATACCATAAGCTGCCTAAAAAAATGTCAGAGACTTACGACTTTCACATGCATTTTAAAAAATACCTGAGTTATTCTCTATGGTATCGATGGGAAACCATAACCATGTCTTCAAATGTAGAAAACATATCAAAAACGGCTGGACTAAAACATAATTTACATTTGCCAGTACAGTTGAATCACTTAAAGTTTGCTTGTACACTGATAAGCAAAGCATATATCGATAATTCGCGACTTTTAAAATATTTTTACAGTGACTTCATTTTAAGGTGAACTACAATTACGAACGATACAATTTTAAGATAAGTAGGTATGTGTAGTAGAATAGTGTTCAAATGTATTAGTTTCTTAAAACTTTATAAACAGAAATATTTTTTAAAGCATTATAAAATTTATAAAAAAAATGTAAAGTAAATAAATATTGTTAAAGGTATGATGAGTAGATTACTTGTGTAACATTTTAATATGTAATATTCTTTGGTATTTTTTTTGCATTAGACATTTGAGTACACTATGAATTTGAATCAGCTAGTAGTTTGAATAAATAACATATTGGGCAAGGTTAGTTTCTAGGACAATGTATATATAACGTAAAAATATTCAAAATTATTCACGTATGCTAACAAATATTGATTGAATTAGAATTCAACCATTTCATTGCCAGTTATTTCGACAGAAATAATTACAAATACAGAATTAGCTATGGCAGAAACATTTCGTGATCCATGTTTATGATAAATGAAATAAGCAGGCAAATCTTTGACAACGCCGAACAAAGGACTCGTAGGCACGAGATGAGTTTTTGCCACCGATGAAATCACTAAAGCACCACGTAAACAATATTCACTCGAAATTATCTAATGATAATCTAGACAACAAGTAACTAACTATTTAAATAAAAATGCATAATAAAAAGCTAATACGTTAATCGTTAAATAACAGTAATTAATACATGCATGTACGAATATAAGCTAAACAGAAAATTATTTTTAACAATCAAATAGGAGATAAAAGTATTCATGAATCAATTTACAAACACCTTGTTGTTTTTTTAATGTAATTGCCGGACCAATAAAAAAAAATCAAGGTGATCATTTCTATACAGCCTATGTTAGACTTAATGGTCTAAGCTTGTAAAACAGGTATTAAGTTTAATTGTAAGTTACAATCTATTTTCGTCACTCGTCCGGTTCGATAACTGACAAATTAATGTTTTAACGTGATTCACTTCAGCTGCATAAATTACTGACACGCTCTCCGGGTGTTCTATAAATAGAAACGGAAAGAAAGCGGTATCGTACACAAATGCATTACAGAAAATGGCTAATATCACATAAATAATATTGGTACTTACATAAAACAGTGGTTACCGCAAGCTGGACCGGTCACACACTTATTATCACTATCAAAACGTTCAGAACACAGTCACAGTACTTTCACACGGTGAGTTCTCAATTGATTTGCGATAAATAAGTCAACGCACACATCCGCACACGTCCGTACGCGGGTCAGCTAGACTCTTCGCCACTAAAATTATTGATTTCAGACCGTTACAAAATAACAAAAGATACAAAACGGGCACGGAGTGCACACCCCCGCGCCGAATCGATCAGAATGATAATTGTCGCGCACAAAGTGTAGTGACTACTCACCTAGACAGTTGGAAATGTTGGAATGCACACATACACATCAACAACACAAGATTTATGTCAACAATGTCCTTTAGGCGCTGTTTTGTCTCTATATTAACACTAGATATTGGTGTTTTTAGTTGTTTTTTGATGTTTTAACGGGTAATTAGTGCGAATTAAGAGCGATTTGAGCCGCGAGACGCGAGCATTGGAACGAACGCTGGCAAGATGGCTCCGTCCGCTCCGCGTATGCCGCGCGGTCGCCCCCTTCCCGCGCGCCGCGTACGTGCAATGAAAGATAGGTGCCGGCCGCACACGGGGCCGGGAACGGCGATCGGTCCTGGGACACGTTTAATGCCACCCATTGTTCGAGTCATCTAACCAAAGATCATTCTTTCTCCACGCACGAACATTTTTATTGGGCGTACATGAGCGTTATAAGAAAGCTTAGAAAAACATCGTAGGCGCATGATAAAACACTTACGGAAGTACGGAATTATGCTATGGGGTAATAGCGTGAATGCAAATGACCTGTTTTTACTACAAAAAAAGTGCATCCGAATCATAGCCCAAATAAACAATAGAGAAAGCTGTAGATCATACTTCATAAAGTTCAAAATAATACCTTAACGTCTATCTATATCCAAGGAATTTTACATTTGTTTTTAATAATTTAAATCGTTTCCCAAAATTAAAAATACACATAATGTGAACACAAGACACAAAGAATTACTACAAATACCGTATCCAAAGTAGAATTATTAAATACTAGTCCATACTATATAGCCATCAAAATATTCAATAAATTACCCTTAGATATTAAAAACAAAAAATATACCGAATTTAATACAAAATTAAAGCAATTTTTAATAAATGCATGCTTTTATAACTTGGAGGAGTATTTCAGCAACAAAAAGACCTAAAACTTTTTATAGTGCCCATTATAGCTTTTTGGAATAATTTTAATATTATAAATAAATTAATATTATACAATATGTAAGATATCTACCTACTTAAAAATGTTTTCATTTACTCAATATAAATTATTTATATAAACACTTATACTATTATGTCTAATTAATATAATTATATTTAATGTTAAACGTATACGGCGCTCTGAAACTGTAGCCTTAGTTTTAAATACCTAACAAATGTTGCAATGCCATGACAGGGTCATGTTGAGAAACCTGTACTAATACTATAAGACCATTGTTAACAAACATGCGCAATAAATGAATATGAATATGAAAACACTTTAATGAAACGCTAATACTGCTCGATTTCATGCCTGGTATAGCGTAACATCTCGATTACATCCGTAGCATTCTTACTTGATGCATTATAGCACGTTAACAAACACACACACTCACATGCATACTCTATAATACATGACATCTACTCAATACACATAATTTTTATCTTGCTGCTTGCACACTCACCACAAAATACAATGTACCTTGTGTTTATAAATTTTACTCTAGCTCAAATCTGAACTGTAATATACTTTTAAGTTATTTTTGCCATGTAATCATCGGAGGCCTGGTGACCCGTCATACAGGTTTTCGAAGCTATATGTATATATTCTTTATACACCATAAGATCGTACAAAGGCGAACTTAAGGCCTAGAGGCATTCTTTTCCAGTTTACCTTCGAGATTGTTGAAGGAGAAGAATTCTAAAACAATTTTTATACAATTATTATGTTATTAATTTAATATTTTATTTATTAAATAACATACATAAGTCACAGACAATGATAATATATATACATACTAACTAGTCAATTGGGAATGTTAATCACACAGATAAAACTATATGTACTATTCATTACAATTATTTATACTAAAAATACGTTGAATAATTATATCGGTTCAAAGTTGTTCTTTAATGAAATCGATATGTATTTCAAATCGAATATGTAAAATTGTTAAGCAATGTAGTGAAATGTACGCAAAATAGAAAAATGTACACTGCCACTGCTATTAGGACGCTTTTTTCAGTTGTTTTGTGAGCATACAACGTGTCTATACTTTTTAAATCATTGGTCCCAAATCAAACATTACTAGTACATTACAAAGAACATGAAAATCATTACTTTCAAATTAAGGAAAACTCCGCGTCCATGACACGAATGTGACAACTCATTAATCTCAACCGCGGATATCTCAAGACGCGTCTCGAATTTGAATACCGTGCGGACCGCCAATTCTTTCCCTTCACACCGCGGCCGTGCGAGAAGCCCCCGCCCCGCGTCCTCACCGACCTCTTATACACTGCTCTCTTTACAACAAAAAAACACCAATTTCCCAAATTCCCGAACGAGCGAGCGCGCGCTCGCAGACCTAAGATGGCCGCCGGGTTCCATTTTGATTGCAGATTACGAGCGCGTCCCCCGCCTCAAAGCCTAAGCGACACGCCGGCCCGCGGTCACGAAGCGCAAGGTAAGTGTATGGCACACAGATTTAGGGTAATTTTTCCCGTTCTATGCGACGGACGCGGTGTTTGCCGATTATATTGGGTCATTTAGGATTATTTTAGGGTATATTGCCGTGTTTGCGGTGCCCGAATGTAAAAAACGCTATGGTTGTGTGAATAACATCGGAGGTTAATATGGATTGTCTACGGCGAAAGGCAATAAATGATGTTTACATTGCACGAATTGTTGTAATGGTAGAAAAAGCTCAAATGTGCAATTACTTACCTATATTCATTCATCAATGTGTCCTTATTACATTTTCAGAACTAGCAACACGTCGAAAATCCCCTTTGGATTACTTCGCACCCAGTAAAACAATATAAGAAGGGCAACTTCTAAATAAAATGGAATTTTACCCGTTATTTGACAAGATCCTAACTCAACCACCAACTACTAAGCTTAGTACGCATTTTTTAAAACATCAATCCAGGACGCCTAGATAAAATCCACCTACATTCAAACAGCGCCATCTAGCCCCAAACTAAGCATCTAGCCTGTGATATGGGTGCTAGACACGGATAAACATACATATTTACTTTTTTGTATGTACATATAATATTCATAAAAACACCCACATCAGTACAAACGGACCAGACCAGTTATTACAAAAACAATAAAAATTAAGTCATCGGATTGATTCTTTTGCACTTCTTACTTGATATTAGAAAACAACGACTCTACATGCAGTTACAAGCTCTTAACTTTGTTTTTTTTATGTACTGTATTATGTATTTCTAACCACACGGTCGATACTGATTGTAGTTAAAACTTAATAGGTATACTAACTACGAGATAATTCTCGTAACTAGTTAGTGATGGACTAGGTAAAACTGGGTAAATCCAGTCGAACTTGAATTACAGGTTTACCTGAAGTTCCTGTCAGTATTCTAGGTATTATGTGGTGAAATTGTTTCAACTACTAAATACATAATTATCATATCATTCACAAAAACTAATCTGACTTACTCGAAACTGAGTCACCCAGGTATTCACCGCAGTGCCTGATTTAGTCCGTGAAATAAGAGTGTATGCACTTTTGAGTTTTGGGATGAGGGCACTGTAGCTAGTGAATTACCGGTTTAAGAGAACTAGCATCTGTTGTCTCGGTGTCGGGCGCAGTGCAGCATTGATGGAGAATCTGGAGTAACTGTTTATCAGTTGTTGGTATCCTTCAGTGCCGCTCCGTCATGTCAGGTGTATCACTTACCATCAGGTGAGCGTCCTGATATTCCTCATAGTCCAGTTCACTTAGTAACATAGAAACATGTAATCAGAGTATTATGCGCTTCTGAGTTTCCTTTACACTTACTTAGTAAACGAAGAACAGGCTAACTTTATACCATAATACATTGACCGAATCATTTATTTTATTGTATTAAACAAACGGACTTTCCTAAAGTTAAATCGCTGTATACGGTCAACGGCAATGTGTGTAAGAATTTAAGAAAGAAAAGAATATTTTATATTTGTCGCAACAAATGAAGAAATAAATCATAAACCAACTTAAAACTAAAACTTAAGCATGGGATGCAAACAAAAGCATTAATTATCAGCCTGCACATCTGCACAGCTGTACAAGCCTTCATGTACAACATATTTTTTTCGATTTAGACTAATCCTAGACACGAATGGGTCGGCTCTACCACCGGAGTATACCACGGAATACCACGGATAATAATGATAAGTAAATTAATATCCAGCGACATTCTCACAGCTTTCTTGCCCCAATTTAGAAAAAAAAACTTGTAGGTACCTACTATGGGTGCAATGGATAATCATATATTCGTTACTTATAAAATACTTTAGATCAGAAACTAAATATTCGCATCACCGTCGTTGTGGAAACTCCAATTTTGTACTAATTGATATGTAGAATTTGTTGAAGTAAGGGTAGGCTTAGTTAGGCCATGTAGATTCAGAAGCTTGGCTCTACATATCTGATATCTTTTTTACAGCGCAAACTTTATGTAGCCATCTCGGCAACATTTGACATGAATTTTTTTTGGTGGGATTTTTTTTTTGCAAATACATACATAATAATAATAATCCTTTATTTTATAGATAACATTGATCCATTTGTGGTTAGTAACAAAAAAGAACTTAAACTGCACCCTTTTACCCATTCGTATTTTTCCTTTACCCTCTCTTATTTACAAGGTTGAGGTTTGCAAAGGCACATTTTGTTTCTTCGGGTTGACTCCGGCAAGACTACTTCAACAAAATGTCTTTAGGTCACTAAGTCCACCAAGTTTCACATCCGTTCAGCAATTCGGTTTTCACGTTGTACCGGAATATCTTGAGTTTAACACTCCTGGTCATAGGACCATGGGACATAGGTCCCATGGGTATCAAATCAATTAATACCACGTGAACCGTATGTTGGTTTCTCTACATAATAAAAAAAATATATGTAAACAAGTTATGTTTGCCAAGAGGGATATATCTAGAACATTGTAAGGACTATACATAGGGGATAAATTGGTGTTTAACTCTCTTCTGCATAATCTGGAAATATCTGTGTTGCTTAGCTTATTTTCCGATAGTGCAGTTGAAACTTGCAGTATTATGAGTACTGTCTGAAACGCTACGTTGTCGTAATTTGGGATGTAATTTTCTACTAACGGTGGAATAAGCTTAACTCTTATGCAGAATCTGCATGTTACCTTCAGAAGAGATTAAGCAAGTAGCTTGAACTCTTCAAAGGTCGAAGTTATTTGATTATTGCAACTGTAATTTGGAGGTCGAGAGGAAACCAAAACTTGGCGTAAAATTAAATCCACTCTGGTCACCCAAAGCCCGATATTGAACACTGTTTGAGGTCTAGTGGTCATTTTTTGGGGGCCGAGGGGCCGAGTGTGGACAAAACCCAATTTTAAACTGTGGTATAAAACTTCCTCTAGTGTTCCTCATAAGAGCGTTTACATTTTAAAGAGCTTGCAACGAATTTCCGGGTGCTCTGATTTTGCGAATGTTTCTGAAGCGTACTTACCACACTTACCGTGAAGTGAAACGTATGCTCTATGCCTCCTGTTTAACAAATAACTAGGGTAAAAAAGCCACGTCTCTAATAACGCGTTCGAACTAACTTCATTAAAACAAAAAGATCCATCCTCACCTATTATGTCAACCTGTCAATTTCCTTCGACATAAAACCACATAAGTAGACCTCTGCATGTGTATGTCGCTGCCGCGGAACCACCCGATCTTCCCATACAAAGGGAGAGGGGACAGGTCTTGTTTACTGGTCACATCACCTTGCCCAGTTCGTTGACCTGGTAGCGCACTCATTCCGATCATAATGTTTGAACTAACACTTGTATGGGACCAGTTAACGCTTGGGTATTAGAATTGTATGATATCAAGATGTTTTTATCGAGAAGTTTACTGTATTGTAATAGTGAGTGAAATTACCTGGTATGAAAGATTTAACTTCTGTTGTCTCTGGTGACGGGCACAGTGCGGCATTGATGGAGGATAATAACTGTCTATCAGTTGTTGGTCTCCTTCAATGCCACTCTGTCATGGTTAGGTGTATCACTTACTATCAGGTGAGCGTCATGTACACTTATTACATACAAGAAGTTAATGTTTAAACTAGCAGACAATCACACAGGCGCCATCTAGTAGCCGTTAGTTCCAGTTCCTAACACGAGCAGTGGCGGTTCAACACCTAAATTTAATGTGCTAATCATCAGCTCATTAAACGTCTTCACCGAGGGGCACGAGCCTACCCGCAAATGGTGATTGGGCCTTAGTCATCCACGCGGGCCTATTGTGTTTTGGCCGACTTCACGCACAACCTTTGAATGTCTATCCTATCCTTTGGGCTAGATAGAATGGCGCTGCTTCTTTCTCTTTCTCCCTCTCTCTTCAATTTCTTGCAGTCCACTGCCGGACATAGGTCTCCCCCATTATGCGTCAGGTATCCCGGTCCAAGTCGCTGCGTCAGTATCCGCATATATTTATTTATTTGTATATGGTATACGACACTTGTGTTGTCTGATACCAGAAACTACCAGGGGAGCTGCCCTTTTAATATTTATTTTAATCATTAATATCTGCGTGACCTCACTCTTCAGATCAAAACTTGAGCTGAATATCTATTCGAAGACTCTCTCGGAAAGACTATAGAAAATGTATTGTTCCCCGTTCAATCAGGCTTGTAATTTTTTTTGTAGTTTCTTTTAAATATTTATTTGCTGTTCTTATAATAATTAAACAGACTTTTTGTTTAGCACCTGTCTTTAGTATGTCTTAAGCGTATTACATGTACTATTCGTCTTTAAAAACTTAAAGAAGGCTTATGTGTTACCATATAAAATTAGCTGTTCATTTCCTTAATAAATAAATAAAATAAGAACTTTTATGGCCTCAGAAAAAGATAACAAATTTATAGTACTTACACAGACAAACTGATTCATATTGTGTAGTATATATATATATTAAACAATAATTATTGCAAAACTACAAACTAAGTACGTTGCAAAGCAAATGCAAAGATGATCTAACAGCAATCTTCCGAGTAGTAGTAGGTCGCGCATTGTGAATGACAAATGCAATATGCACGCGGGGCACAATATGCAGTTTTTGCATGCAACCAGATATGCATCTAGCCAGCTGTCGGTGCGTTACCGCATCCATTGCTGTGGCCATCATTTAAATGTTTCCCGAGATTGGTGCCTCGTTCTTAATGCGCACCGCAAAGGAATGGAACTCTTTGCCTCCTTATGTGTTCCCCGATCATCACAACCTGGACGTCTTCAAGGCAAGAGTGAATATGCTGTTTCTATGCGGCATGATACATCTTAGGCCGTATTATCACTTACCATCAAGTGAGATGGCGGTCACATGTCTGCTTATAGAAGAATAAAAATTAATAAAGTTGGCCATTTATTAATTTATATTTTTGTATATTACCACCGCACCTGCTGGTAAATGATACGCCTGACCATGATAAAACAATATTGAAGGAGACCAATAACTGATAGACAGTTAATATGCCCCATTAATGCCGCACTGCGCCCTTCACCATATAACCTATCTAGGCTACCTACCAACGAGGAAATTATAATAATAATAAAGTTATTAAAATCTTCTTCTTAGAGGGGGGATGATGCAATCCTAAACAAACTCATTGCATCGGAGAGACAAAACCAAAAAGAGGCCCACTCCCCTGGTCCATCCACCTCAACATCTGCACCTTTAAGAAGTGCATCGGTGGTGGCCACATGGACATCGCTAAATGTATTAACTTTAAGTTCTAATTGTAATAATGAAGAGTAAGACTTAAATAATGTAAGAGTTATTGCTACTATTATTATATAAATATAAAACAGAGAGAGAGAGTATTTATGATGTTATTTATTCCCTTTATTCTATATTATTCACCCCCTACTTTACCTAATGTAAATATTTAGTTATTTTAATTCTGCTATCCATTCCCCCTTTAACCAATTCTTTTGCCATGCGCGGAGCACTAACATAATATTTAATAATTAAATTACAAAATTATCTTAAACTAAAAATAGTACGGACCATGAGTCTGTAGATGTAATTTTATAAAAAAAAAAGTTATTAAAATCAACATCAAATGGACCTATTATCAAATTTCTTAAAAACAATATACCATTAACATTAAGATAAGATAACAAGATGAACATTTTTCAATATAATAATCATGATAAACATCATTGAACTTCTATAAACAAATAAAAATTAATACTAGAATTTAGTTTGAAATCAAATTTAAAATTAGTAAAAATCATCATACCAGTATACTTTTTTTTTTTTTTTTTTTCTTTATTTAAGGAGCTTGGTCAATTTTGACTATGTCGCTCCGTTATGGCTACAACTGAAGTACATAACAAACAATTGGGTTACATTACAAATCACATTGTACTGGATAACATTTTGTATAGTGTCCTGGCTGCTGGAGACAAAGGGGCTGCTAGAGCACTGTTACAATTGCCAATCATGCAATTTTGAAGCCACTCTGTTCGCTTCCTCAGCTGTGCGGTCCGGACACACTCCATCAATACATGGAATACATCATCAGTTTGTCCACATACTTCACATAAAGGAGATGTTGATATGCCCATTAGAAATGTGAACTTCCTCGTTGGAATGTGGCCGGATCGAAGCCTTAGGGCAGTAACAATATCAGGTCTTTTTAATGAACAGCTATCAAACCATGGTATACGTAGAGGTTCAGGTTGTATTGTTTTATACCAGATGCCCTTTTCTTTTGATCTTAAGTCAAAATATTCTTTCCACGATTTATAACTAAAATGTCTAACTAAGTATAAGAGGTCAGTAAAATATGGATAAATATTAAAGGACATGCCGTTACAACATGCGTCCTTTGCCAAGGTGTCAGCTGTTTCATTTCCTACAATTCCTACGTGTGAAGGGATCCACTGCAACTTAATAACTAAAGACTTTTGTTTTGCCTGCAAAAGTTGGTTTACAATAGTATAAGCTATAGGTGTCCCTCGAATGACCGAGGTGCACCTAGCTATATGTTGAAGGGCACTTTTGGAGTCCGTTAATATTAAGTATTTTTTATTGTTCAAAGAAATCGCGTAATTTATAGCTTCACTAATGGCTAGTAGCTCAATGTACATAATAGATAATTTAGAATCCATTTTGAACTGTTGTTGGGTATCTTGTTGGGGATCAAAAAATGCAGCGCCAGCCTTCGATATGTCTTTTGAACCGTCAGTGTATATATGATAGAAGTCTGTATATTCCTTACTAAGATATTCTAAACATAGTTTGTTAAGTGTTTGTATATTATATTTTTTCTTAGAGCCCTCAAAGTCAGCGATGTCGTAATTTATATCCTCTGTCAAGTTTATATAAGTAACCCAATAGTCAAAAGTATACATTTCTAAATTTTTGCTTATATATTTTTGTAGATTTAAGGTATTCATGCGTTTGAACTAAAATTGGTTTATTTTTCCTATTCCATGTATTTATTGCTAAATGTAGATCGTTTATTACTTTAAAATATGCCTCGTTAATTTGGAGAGATTTAGACTTAAGATAAAATTTACCGGCCAAATAATACCTACGTATTTGCAAAGGTGGCAAAGCCAATTCGCTGCCCATAACGTGTATAGGGGTCGATCTAATGAAACTACCTATAATTCGCATTGCTTGATTCTGAATTTTGTCCAACTTGTAAAGGTTATTCTGACAGCTGTCGCCAAATAGGAAGCCTGCATAGTCGATTCGGCTTCTTATAAGTGAAATATATGCTAGTCTTAAATGCTTCGGGTGAATGCCCCATCTGCCTGATGCTAAAACTTTTAATATGATATATCTGCTGGTTTTTTCAACGGTTTCGTTAATGTGCTTACCCCACCTAAGTGACCGGTCGAGCCATAGTCCTAGGTATTTCACGGACTGTACTACAGGGATATCAAAATTATTAATTTTTAGAGATACATTTTGTCTATTTATTCCTTTTTTGAAAACGCAAATTTTACTTTTATTATGTGATATATCAAGTCCCAGACATGATAACATACTGGTTATTTGAAGTAAAGAGCCTTGTAATCGGTTGAGAGACCCTTGTATACATGCACTTGTAGCATATATAACAAAGTCATCAGCATACTGACATATGTTAACTTCATCACTTGTTATATTTTTACAAATATCTATGGTAGCAACATTAAAAAGCAATGGTGATAACGGATCACCTTGTGCCAAACCCTGTCCTGTATTACGAGTAACTCTACAATTATTTACCTTTATTGAAAGGTATCTATCTTTTAAAAACTCCCATATATAATTACACATTGTCCTCCCTACTCCTAAGGTATCCAGTTTAGTCAGTAAGCTTATTACGTCTATTATTATATGCGTTGTCGACATCGATGAAACATGCTATAGTAACTTGGTCTTTACAAAATCCTTTCTGTATATGGGTAACGAGGCGGCCCAAGTTATCCAGGCATGATCTACTCTTCCTGAACCCCAAAGTGTTTGCTGAAAACAATTCTTTTTTCTCAAAGAACCATTCCAGGCGTTTTTGAATGAGCGAATGAAAAATTTTGCATAGACACGATATAAGAGCTATTGGTCTTAATGCCGATTCCGACAAAGGGTCTCTGCCAGGTTTCGGGATTGGAACTATATCTATATGTCTCCATTGATGGGGAACAAAACCTTTTAATAAACAAAGTGTATAAAATTGTGTTAAGATTACTTTGGCATTATTTGGCAAATGTTTAATCATACTGAATGATATTTCATCACTACCGGGAGCTGTGTCTTTATTTTTTATGCTTTTATTTAATTCATCTAATGTAAATATCGCGTTTAAAGAGTAATTTTGAGAGTTAAATGTTGGCTTTTGGGCGCAAACGTAATGGGGACACAAACTGTTCAAAAGATTGTTAGCCATAGGTGTATCAACATGTTGTTTTGGGGTTTTACAACCCTTCATCCATCTCATTTTGTTCCATAAATCACTTGGTGATGAATTTTCATCAATAGAAGAACAAAACTTTTGCCATGCCTCTCTCTGTGTCCTCCTTAGTAACTTTTGAGACTCGGCTATCTTTTTTTTTAAAAGTATTAGGTTTTGGGGGGTTGGGTTTCGCCTAAAATGAGAAAGTGCTAGTCTTCTACAAGCTACCGACTTCGACAGTTCCGGAGTCCAGTAGGGTTTCGGTTTGAATTTCTTAGCAGGATTGTGGCATATTTTGGAATAGGGGATAAACGTCATAGCTCACTTTGAATACAAGTATAATGTCGTCGTACATAGTTTGTGGATCCTCATTCACAGTGAAAGAATTAAATACATTTTCTAAATGAACAGTATATCCGTTCCAATCTGCTTTATTAAATAAGCGCTTTTTAAACACTTGAGGTTTTTGGGCAAAGATGTACTGATTTTAATTATGAGATGGTCACTGCCTAATGATTCATTAGTGACGGACCAGGTAAAGTTTAAGCAGTATCAGATACCATAGTTATATCCGGGGCAGACTGTCTAAGAATGTCAACAAGCTGAAACCGTGTAGGCGAGCCATCATTAAGTATTACGTAATTAAAATCTATCATGGCTTCTAAAATCTGATTTCCCCTGGAGTCATTTTTTTGAGACCAGTTCGTATGGTGGCCGTTGAAGTCACCTAATACGATAGTTTTGTGCGGTTGAATGGAAAGCAGCGAATTGAACGATCTTTGGGGTAAGTTAATATTCGGTGGGCAATAGACAGCAACTACATTTTCTATTTTATCGCAATTATGCAATCTGACATGAACTATTTCTAGATTTGGATCAATATTTTGTAACTGCATTTGCTGGGCTTGAACAGACTTATGAATAATAACAGCTACCCCACCACCTGGTGAGTTTCTGTCATAACGGAAAATGTTAAAATTACTTACATTTAAAAGGGCATCTGGGTGTAACCAGGTCTCAGTAATTACCGCTATATGTATATTATCACGGATCATTAGCTGTTCTAAAGACCTGATTTTTGGAACTAAGCTACGTGAGTTCCACTGAAAAATATTTAGGTTAGCAACTTCCTTATTTTGTCTTCTATCCATATTCGGGCATAAATATATTTTTAAGAGTTGAAAAATTAGGTATTAAATTAATTATGAAATTATTTATCCAATCGATGAGTATTTTGAGCCATGTCTTCAATAATGCTACTAATCCGTTATTTTTATCTGCAATAACCTCCTTCAATTTTTGTATAAGGTCAGTAAATGTAGAAGTTCTTTTTTCGTGTGTGTTATTTGACGACTCTTTATTTTCGGGAATGGGGGTCTTCTGAGTTTGACATTTCAATCTGTGCAACAACATTCTCACTAAGATAGACCTTTTTTTTTTTCTTCTTTTTCTTACGAGACCTTATTTGATCCCTATCCAGTTGTGTTGCATCATCCTCTGTATCTATTTGTGGGTTTCCTTTAGTTATTTCAGAGTATGTAGGAGTTAATTTAGGCAATTCGTATGTAGACCCTGGTGGGTCGCGTAGCGTGCAATATTGATGTTCTTGGTAAGTTGGACTGTTGCTATAGTTGAACTGAGGCGACGGTGGTACATAGGTAGATAAGGCTTTTTGGTATGTGCAGTTGAATTCTGACATCAGCTCTCTTATGCGTTTTTCTTTTTTGTAAATAGGGCAGTTCTTTGAGAGTGCTATATGGCCACCCGAGCAGTTTACACATTTAAATATCTTTACCTGACAGTTTAAATGGTTATTTCCACATTTAGGGCAAATAGTTTTACTAGAAGGACACATTTTCTGTACATGACCAAAGCGCCAGCATTTTGCACATTGTGTTACAGGAAACACATACGGTTCAACCTTGATCTTTATATCGAATAGATAAATATGAGCGGGTAGGGACGAACCCTTAAATCCTATCCTTAATGTTTCACTGGGTATCCAGCCATCGTCCACTTTTCTGTTAAGCCTTTTAAGTGATACCACTTCTTTATCTGATATAATATATTTGAGGCCCTCTTCTTCTGATAAGTCCAAGTCTATATCTCTTATTATTCCAAACGAAAGTCCTACTTCCCAGGTCTTTTGCCTTCGCCAATTAAGATTATCAAACTCCGAACATGATAAAAATTTCTCAGCACTTAACTCATTCTCAAATGTTAATAGTAGTTTATACGGGTTTACATATTTAACCTTATTGACTTCTCCTATATTATTTTGCTGCAATAATTTCGCCAAAGCAAACTGTTTGGGTAACTTTTCTTTTGATGTTATGCATATTCGGGTTTGATAACTATCCAGTCGATTTTGTTCAATAGGTTTCGATTTTTTCTTAGAATTCCTATATACAGTTTGCCAGACCTCCTCATCATTCTGCTCTCGTAATCGTTTTGTTGTTAATTCTTCCTGTACATTCATATTATTTACCTCCAATTGTGTTATATCCTCTAAATAATTTTTCTCTAAGACATTAATGTTATCTCCACGATCACTGCAATCCTGTTCACACTCACTAGCCATTAGGGATAAGGTTCATTGTCGCGTGTCCCAAAGCGGCTCGAACGGAGGGGCGATTTGCCGCGCACGGAGCAAGCCGATAAGGAACCGGTTGCTATTGTATCTCAGCGTATTCCCAATGATGCGTTCGACTCTAATAATTTGAACGAACACTGACCAGTATACTTAAGTTGGTAAATTCGGAATTAAACTCTAAGTCCGAAATTGAATTCAGCTACTGAAAGAAGTGAAAACAATTGTTTACCCTTAAATATTCCCATTCCGGGAATCGAATGCCACCCTACGTGACATAACCATCAGACAAGCCCCACATAGGGAAACGTTTGTCTACCTTCTAATGGTATTAGATAATATAATTATTGTACGAAGTATACGTGATGTATACAGAAATTTTTAATATCCAAGTTAGCAACTAAGCAGCCATATATTGGTAAGTTGGAGAAACATTAGTAGCTGTTGCCTTAAATACCTACGTCCGAGATAAATATACATATCAGCTACCTACAGCTCCACCTAGCCCTTATTTCAGCGATAATCTTGTACTATTGGTATAGTTACATACTATGCATAAAAAAGTACAGCAAGTAAAGTTGGCCGTTGGAGCAGACGAGTTCTGGAGTGGAGACCGCGTCGCGGCAAGCGTAGCCTAGGACCCTGCTCCGGCTCGATGGAGCGACGACTTGCGAAAGGTTCTGGTGGAGCTGGATGAGAAAAGCGGAGGACCGATATATCTGAAGCAAATGGGGGAGACCTATGTTCACAGTGGACTGCGATAGGTTGAATAGAAGTAAAGTTACCGAGTATGAGAGACCTAATTTCTGTCGTCTCTGACGGCGGCAGTGTTGACGGAAAATAAAGTTTACCTACTATTATTACTTTCCTTTAATACTGCATCTGTCATCTGGCGTCACTTACACCGTGAGCGCAATGACCGTCCCGATCACTAATGACATAAAAGAAACTGACATGCTACTGCACACAAATGCGTGTGCGCAGGAATCGAACCCAACCGCTGGTGTAAAAGCCGACTCTCTACGATTATACCATACCAGTGTTTCATTGCCGAAGATTACCTGATGGATGATACAGCGTCGGTGACTCATTGTTGTGGACTGTTGCCATCCGATCTGGAGGGTGTAGGTTTAAATCCTGCCACGTACCATTGTATTTTCGAAATTAATGTACGTTATCAGATATAAAATATTCACAACAAATACTGGTACAAAAAAAAAAAAACGAAAGTAAGCTAAGTGTTACCTTTCATAAATACAACTTGATGCAAGATGGTCTTTAGGTAAATGTGTATATAAATTATATAAAACAACCTAAGTTCTAAAATAACTAATCTTTTAGCTTTGTTAAAATTACTAAATTAATTAAAAGTGTATCCTTTA
>PQWD01007764.1:0-78564 GCA_019425675.1 Leucinodes orbonalis | reverse complement strand
AAACGTCGTGAGGAAACCTGCGCACGCCTGCGAAGAGATTCAAAGGTTGTGCGCGAAGTCGTCCAACACGCACTGGGCCCGCGAGGACGACTAAGGCCTATACACTCTTTACAGGTAGGCTCATTATACGTCCCCCCTCATAACCCTTTACGAGTATTCTCGTGCCCCTCGGTGAGGACTTATAATGAGCTGATGTTGTGTGTGTTACCTACTAAAAATGAACGTAGGTAATGAAAAGACCTCCCTGAATTTCAACGCAAGACACAAAAAGCATAGTCGGTGACAGTGCGAGCTGGCCTTTGTTACGTCCGCCACAAACGAACGATCGTTGTATTAACTTTTTGCAAAAAGCTTTTTCATTACATGAACGGGGTGGTACTGGTAGGCTTTATTCTAAATGAGCTTTTGATGCAGCGAATATAAATACTTTTTTATTATAACATGAAAACAATAACGACGACCCATTTAGTGCTGCGGTTGAGACGTCGGCTGCGACACCAAGGGTAACGGGTTCGATTCCCGGACAGTACAAACATTTGTGTACACGAACATGTCTGGGTGTTTTTTATGTATAATAAGTATGTATTTACAAAAAAATATGTATAAAAGTATGTTTATCCGTTGTTTAGTACCCATAATACAGGTTTCACGCTTTAAATCATGGGGCTAGATGGCGCTGTGTGAATGTCAGTGGATATTTATATACATTTTTTTTGTAAATTCATGCATATTCTACAAGAAAACACCCAGACATGTTCATGCACACAAATGTTTGTACTGCCCGGGGATCGAACCCGAAACCCTTGGTGTTGTAGCCGACCTCTCAACCGCAACACTAAATTATTTTACTTCCATAATCCCATTCAAAAATCAATTCCCATCTTTTGAAGGTGCCCAAATTTTCATATTTCACTTTTAATAAGTTTTATTTAATGTTTCGTGTGAGCCCTGGTCAGTTAGTTCATTCATTCTAGGATTAAGCCATCGTCGATTACCTTCCATTCATTCCCGCTCAATGATCGCTTTGTCTGTGACATTAAAAATATCCAATCGACTTCACCAAGACCCCATTGTCATAGCTCTATTGACTGCCAAAGCTAGAAAGTTTTTTCTTTCAGGGTCCATATTTTAGATGTCCTTGTTTTTTTCATTATTTAGTGTAGGCAAATAAGTATGTAAACTTTTAATACTTTTAACTACTTGATAATACTTTAAGTTTCATATGGTATTTGGAAATTTCAGTACCGAAAAATGCTTGTTCACTGGACGACCGTCGCTTTTGCCGAAGTCATTAATACCCGATATTCTTGTCTTGGAAGCCCTCACATTTCCCGGTGCTACCCGCTTAGAGAAAAGAGAAACAAAAGCACGTACGTCACTTTGCCAGTTCTACCGTATTACCTTTGATCCTTGAAAAAGAACGGACAAAGAGTTACGTTAGAAAGTTTCATTTTGTAATACAAAACGGGACACTTGTGTGAATATTTCTGTAAAATAGTGAAGTAGGTTGTTGTGTCGTTGAAATTAGACAACGGTTGAATATAGACCTCCCCTAAAGCTTTCGCTATCTTCAACTTGTCGCAGCCCACTGCTGGACACAGGTTTCCTCAATTGCGCCAGATATCCCGGTCCTCCCAAAGCTCTATTCTTGACTATCATCATCAGCCTTCCTAGCATAGCTATGGCCCTAGTATATCAGTAGTTTGAGTCGTAGATAGAAAGATAACTACTTTATTTGTATCAATGAACACACACAATATTTTTAGACAAGTAAAAAAGCATTATTACAAAGGTAGAAGCAAAATAATGATGTCGCAGTGATACAAAAGGGTTATAGCTCAGCATTGGGTTTACGGAAAGCAAACCGCTGATTATTATTTTATTTTTTTATCATTTATAGGCAGACATTTGATCGTCATCTCACCTGATGGTAAGTGATGATGCGGCCGAGGGTGGATCATGCCTGCCTAGAAACAGCCTATTCACTCTTGTCTTGAAGACGGCCAGGTTGTAATGATCGGGGAACACATAAGGAGGCAAAGTGTTCCATTCCTTTGCGGTGCGCATTATGAACGAGGCACCATAGCGCGCTGTGCGGATAAATGGAATGTCAATCACGTAAGGATGGAACGCTCGCCCGCGTCTTGTATCCCGATGGTGAAAAGGGGCTGGTGGAATTAACTCGTGTAATTCCATCGCACACTCCCCGAAATGTAACTTGTAAAAAACTGACAGTCGTGCAACTCTACGACGATGCTGCGACGATTTGCTTTTGAATTACGCCAGACACTGTTGTCTGGCGCAATTTATGTGTAGTAGTTTAAGAACAGAGTTTTTATAAGTAATATAAATGGTTTTCCATTTAAATTATGTTACTTATAAAAACTATGGAAACCAAACAACCGATATACTCATACAAAGATATGTTTTATGCATACAAATGTTTCCACTGCACATGAATCGACCCCGAAACTTTTGGTTTAGCTTACATTACATTACAGCCATACACTTAATCTGTCATAAAAAAAATACACCGTTATCTATCTCAGAACCGCTATAACAATGAAATCAAATCTAAACAACTTTATTTAAATCTATAAAGATATTTTTAATCGTCAAAATAAAATTTAATTAATATATCTTTAAAATGACTAAACTAAGTCATTCGAATTTGATTCCTGAGTTAACAAGAAAGACAAAGCCAACTGAACCATCCCAGTCAAACATGATAAAACAGCCTCGAAAAATCTCCAGTCACCCACATCAATACACGAGCATTGTGCTATTTAATGACTTAATTAAAAGCCATTCATTCGAGAAAGGATTATGCCGTACAATGGCGGATACATGGCGTGTAAATTTGAGCGGATCCCACAGGAACAATGGGCTGACGATTAATTTGACGGCACAAAGCCTTTTGCGAGGAGATGCGATTTGAGCCGACCGGGACGCGGCTTGACTGCTTGCGAAGCAACAAAATCGGTCAAAAATTCGTTCATCATGTCGAAATCATGCATTCAGAACTAAGAGAGAGAATTGTCTGTTCTTGTGAAATAGCAACAAGCCCCGCCGGCAAATTTTCGGTCTAATTGGCTAACAGTAAAGTAAAGTAAAAAAAGTAAAATTTTATTCAGAAAACAATTACAACATTCATTGTTAAACAAAGTTAAAAACAACATTTTTAAATCTATGCAATCGCACTGAAACGGAACTAAACATGAAAACTTATAATTGTTATTCTGTGTATTCGAGAGGAACTTGCCAATAGAAAGACTTTTAGTTTAAGTGGATTTTGCTCCTTTGACATGATCACAGTCTTGTATTTTTTAATAGTTTTGTAATGAACCTATATACCAATCAAATAAAAAGTGTAAAAAGGTTAGGATTACTGAGATGTTACTAGTTTCCGCAAGCGACGACCCAAGAATAGAAAAAGAGAAGAAAAGAATTACAATGAGAAAGGTTAAAGGGATATAATTATCATTATATTGTGTAGTATCAAATCGCTTGCGGTATAGCCAAGCCACAGCTCTATCTCTTGCAAAATAAGTTCACGCCACAGGTTTCCCAATACAGGAGATGGGGCAAGCCGCGTTTTTAAGTGCGACAGATGTAAGCTCAACGAGCATACACTGGCTGCCAGTTTATGCTCTGTGAGACGAGTCAAGACGCACGAATATTAGAAGAAATTACCGTTTTTTCCCAAAATGCCATCCTGTGCAATTGTAACATGCCATTATCGCAATGAATCAGTAAATTTACCAAGAAATATAATAACTTTTCACAGGTAAGAACCGAAAAGAAATTGCGACACTGGGACTGCCTATAAACTTGGCGGCTTGTCCAGTCTAATTGTATATTCGGATGTCTTTGGTTCACGCAATACTAACAGCTTTAAACAAACCCATAGTCACACCCTCTATTGATATTAATAGGATTTAGAGGTTTGGAACTATGCTTTATCTGGGATCACGATAGGTATATTATATGAAGGTATATTCCTCTTTATTAACGCACACAATTTACGATTCAAAGCATCATAAAATACAATATTCATAATTCGAGGTTCCAAAGACAAAGTATCAGTTAGTTGTGCGAAGTAAAAATAAAAGAAATGCATCCTTATTACTCTTTGCCTGTTTCCAGGAACATTGTTTTCACCAATAAGATCATTAGTGACTAGCTCCTATTATAGTGAAAATATTATGAAATATATATAATTTAAATATCAATGTATATATTGAAGTGTAAATCATACAGCAAAATTCTAGCTACATACACAAATCTTGTGAGAAATAACACATCACATTTATAGAAAAATAATATTGAGCACTTACCGCCTCAGGCACATCTCGCATTTGACCATTATCATCATAATTGCCTAATACTCGTAAGTCCACTGCTGGTGGTATTAGTAAATAGCAGGCAATAATTATCGGCTATTCGCCATAACTGCCTCATCAGTTATGGCCGAGTATTATAAATCCCTTTCCTTAACGCGGTATCGAGAACCTTCTTTTACTTGTCTCAGAATGAAATATTTACTGAAAATAAAAAAAAACAATATTAACGTCAACAAGAAAATAAATCATGTATATGACTCTACTTGTGAAGTTATTGATTTTTTTCTGATAAAATTTGGTATTTTAGCTACAAACTTTACAATGTATTTACTTGATAAAAACATACTCGTATCGAGACAAATTCACAGACCGGCGCAGGAAGATATTAATAGCGAATCCTTATTACTTATTTAATGCTCTGTCTTAGTCAGCCGTATCATTTAACATCAAGTGGGCAATCTGACCGTCCCGATTATTATAATAGATGGACCTTCAAAAAAGGAGCGTATTCTCATTTGACAGGCCACCAACGCATTTTCTTTGGCCTCAGTTATTGCAAGTGTACATGGGCCCGGCATTTACCATCAGATTAACCGTCTGCTCGTTTGCCCACTATCACACAATGATTCGAAACTGGCAGAAAATTCTAGCAGAAAGAAACGTCATGGCCTGGGACGAAAAACGTCCCTGAAATCAATATGTATTTATTTACAATATTTTCACGTTGCAGTTAAAAGTTATAAATGAAAACAGCCTTTTATAGTATCAAGTCATTTTTCGTCCCTGACCTGTGGCGTGTTTTCTGCTGTTTTCTGCCAGTTTCAGCTTCATCACAAGAAATGATTAAAAAAAAATCTCCAACTTTCGCTTTAAAAGAAACACGGCCTTACCCTCTAAGTACGCTCGTTCTTTGGACAGGCCGCGACTGGACCCGAGTCATTAGCGTTCAGCTCTCCTCAATGATAATTGGATATCCAGAAGCACACACTTCTCAGATCCTCACAGATATCACAACATTGAAACTACACGAGCGAGTTAAAATCTTTGCACACGCTTTGAAATTTTAGTGCTAGGTTATAAGGTAGTTCTGTGCTTTTGTGACACTAAAGTCTCTGAGCTATTTAATGTGTAAATTTATTAAGAACAAATTAAATTACAGTATCATTAATTTTAAATTTATTTCACTTTTATATCTCATATTAAAAACACACGTACATAGACGTACCATGAGCATACGTCCATGATTTGACAATATATATTTCATTAAATTTGAAATATTACTGACATTATTTATTTAGAAATTTGTACTCGTTCTTTATTACAATTTTTATATGTAAAAGTATAATTTTATGTTTGTAATTAATGATGAAAACCACTAAAATCTCTTGGTTTTTTTATTGCATGGTGCTTTATTTATCATCAGTTCAAAAAAAATCAAATACAAAATTTTAAGTATCATTTCATTGGTACTGAGAAAGAATGTTTCTAAAAAAACTAAATGACATCTGCCTTTTTCATGTTTCTTATCATGTCAGTGAAGCAATGTTGTTACAATAATTTTAAAATTGAGGGCTAGTTCAAATTTCCTGTGGATAAAGATACTTTCTGGATTTTCAAAATTATGTTTGTAATGAAGCCTTAAATACTTTCTAACTCAGCTAGACACTGAGATGAAAGAGAATAGATGTGAAAATAAACATGAAGTAAGTAGCCTTTTTACTGAAATACTTGAAACTCCCAAAAGGGAACCTAAATGGTCCGCTCAAGTAAAATAACCTCAGCGGCGAATACCTCTAGCAAAGTTAGATGGCTAAGTAGGTAGCTGGACCCTAAGGATTACGATCAAAGGCATGTCCAAACTCTACCAAATATTTGAGCTTGCTAAGGGTTCTTCTCGAGTGGCTTATTCGGGTTTTGAATTTCTAAGCGGACTTTGGATAAATACGAGTATGTAAGGGAAATTCATTAGAAATCAGCGAGGTATAGGTAAGGTGTTTATAACAATAAATCTTACTTGTAAGTTGGCTTTGCTATGACGAGAAATCATAATCGTTTGAAATATGCCAATAATATCTTTTCCAAGACTTTTAACGGACAGTTATATGATTGCAACTAAAATATAAATGAAAGAGCAAACTTATATTGCAAACTTCATGACTTGTAAACGTAAGGCAGAATAGATCACTTTTTAAATAAATACCTTTACATATTGAAACTTGTGCGAGAGAACATGTAACGTAGTATCCATTAATATTATTCTCAAAGCAATATAAAGGTATCGATTGCCACAGTGCAAATAATTCACAAGTTCGCCGCACGCCCGGATTAAATTGCTCGTTAGCACGGTTGTACTGCGTAAAAATGTCACAGTGTCGAAATTTTTACTGTTGTGATGGATCACGATTTATATAATGTGCAAGTGGTAAATAGTGATGTTTTAAAATATCTGTCTGTCTTACCCTTCATACCTTAGAACATACATATTTTTGTAGATAAACTATGGTTTAAAATATGTTTTTCAAGATATGATCCTAATTCGAGTACATTGTCAAAAGGTGCGAAGAAAAATAACTTACGTCATTTTATAAAATGCTCTTTATTACTACTTTTAAAATTAAAAATTCACATCACGCTCACACATGGGACATTTTATCACCACTCATCAGCATGACGTCTCTGTAGGACCTCCTGACCAGCATGTCTGTGTCCAGGTAGGTCAAGTCGTCGCGTTTCAAAACCATCTCGGACGTGTCCAAGTCTTTCACCAAGTTGGCGGTAGCAAGATCTTTCCTGAAGATCATAATGTCAGTGAACTTGATGTTCTTGGTAAAGAAGTGGGTCTCATCGATTTCCCTGTCGAAGGGGAAGCCGAGGGGCGTGGTATCGTAACATGAGGTCCAGCGACAGGCTTTGCGCTCCTTCATAATGTTTATGTCAAGGGATGGCAGAATGAGTCCAGTGCGCACAGGGCTTACAACCACAACCATCTGGAGGTGAAGACCGCCGCGAGTTCCCAAAGGAAGAAGCAGGCGGTGGGGGAAGCCCAGGCGAGTCTTGTACCACCAACTGTCGACCATCTTGACTCCAGCACCCATTGTCTCCAAAGAGCGGTCCAAGACACGACGAGTCCAAGGTCTTTGTTCGATGACGCCGTGCATCTCCAGCGAGTTGCGAACGATGGTGTTCTTGCCAGTTTCGAGTTTGTACAAGAAGCTGTCGATCTCTACCATGTCAAGGCGGATGTCGTTGAGGTTCAGGAGACGACCCATGCAGTCGAATTTAGGACCGATGAAGACGCGGACTACGGCGTCGACGGCTTTGTCGGATACCACGTCGACGGTGACCTTGAAGGGGTGGTGGTTCAGTCGGCGAGTGCGAGCGACGTAGGTCAAGTCGGAACGCTTCTTCTGCATCTCACTCTTGTCCAAGTACACGGCGTTGGTGATGTCCAGATCATATTCGTCCATAAAGGTAACAAGTTTGTCGGTGAAGACGCGTTCAACCTTAACGCCAGGGAAGTCGAGCTCTTCGTGGTGTACACGGGCAGGAGATTTTTGTATACCACAAAGATGTTGGTCAAACGTTTCAACAACTTCCAGAAGACAGGGTCCCGCAAGCATGTTGTGTACATGTCCAATGTTGTGGGGACATAAGTGTACCTAAAAATTGACGAGAACTGTAGTAAATGTAAAATTCTTTGTCTGCTGCATCGTAAGGATACCCCAAAATACTATACAGTCATGAACACATTTTATTGGCAAGGGCCAAATCTTGAACAATTTATTTACTAGGGTTTCACCGTAAACAAACAGGACAATACAAAATCCAAGTGGAACTTCAATTGAATTGGAAGGGTTTGAAAAAGTTATTTCATTAATCACTTACTTGTCAAGATTGTAGGGGCTGTAGGTCAGCATTCTCTTGAACAGGTTCATGACGTGGATGACCTTAGCGTTGTCATGTTTAAGTCCAATACCTCCTAGGACGAGACGAGCCAATATTTCAATGTCCTCTGCCTTCTTCAGGATGAGAGTTGTTCCGTCGCGCTAGAAACAATAAATAATTATGAGTGTTATCAGCTGAAGATCTTATTTTTATTATATTCACTGAATACGTGAAAATACCAACCAGCTCAATTTTGCCCTTAAGAATTCCTTCACGGATAATCCTTTCAAGATCGTCAATGATCAACTTGGTCTTAAGCTTGTCTTTAGTGCCTACAAGCAAGTTATTCTGGCGGACGGGCATCTCTTCTCCATTGTGCATGCGGATCTTGGGCCAGTAGCCAATCTTAATGGGATCGCTCCATATGAGCGGTTTAATGTCACACATACCATGGCTCAAGCGTTCCAGCCTCTTTCTGGCCAACAGTTGCAAGTAGGAGTACATCACAACCTCACCACGACGTTCCTTGTTGACATTGTAGGTCTCGTCGGTCATCCAGTAAGGGTAGTTCATATGCAGGTAGTACATGTAGGTGTTTAGGTCAATATCCTCCGTGAAATACGAAATCTTGTCATGCTCACTCAACGTATGACGGAGATCTTTACGCCAGTCGATGACGACAATGTTGTTGTCGGTGACTTTGATGCCGTAGTAGTCCTTGATGACGGGGTCCAAGCTGGCCTTGGTCATCTTCACTATGAAGGCTTTGTTAATGATGTGGCTGTCAACGAAGAAGTAGGGGTAGATTTCATAGGGGGCAGGGAGGACGATGCCGCGGCAGTCGGTGCGGTGGAAGCAGGCGCAGGTGAGGGCGTAGACGAACATGCCTCCGTTGATGCGCTCGCGCAGCCAGCACGCGGTGCGGAAGAACACATCAAAGTCCTTGGCGAAGTAGAGAATTCGGAAGACCTTGATGGCTTCGTCCAGGTGCTTCTCGTTTGTGTGGACGAACACCTCGCCACGGGGTAGCATGCCGGTCTTGTACGTATCTAAGAATTTATGGACGACATCGACTTTCTGAAAAGGAAGCAAAAGAATTATCAATTTAGAAGTATTTTTTGACTTTTCAAGTATTTTTGAAATTTTTACGTACCAAATATTTGTCAATGTTGTCCTCCAGAGTCCATTCGCGAGCGATGTCCTTGATGTCATCGTATATGGTGGGCTGCAGAATGTGGTTAAGTAGCTTGAGGAGGCATATTTCTTTCGTCTTGACGTCCACGTTCACTGGAGCAAAAAACATATAAAATTTAAATGCTGTTCTTTCCACTAATGTCAGTTCAAAGAGCCTCTAATGTTTTTTAAAGATTATTAATAAATAATTTGAAGCAACTTTAATTTATTGTAGTGGGTTATTTATTCCGCGGAGATAACATAGATACCTACTTTGAACAATAAAAGCGTACTTTAACTTTGGACTGTAACAAGATTTTAGAAATTATTTCAGAAGCAAATAATTATTAAAAGGTCAAAGTTTACACTCCGATAAAGAACAAAGGCAATCAAATATTTGCCATTACTCTGGAACAAGATCTTTAGGGGCTCCCTTAAAATAGGAAATTTGTTAGTAGGATATTTTATACGTTTTGTTCTAAAGTGGATGATCTTGCTATGTTACCGTAAGGATTTTAAGAGTAGGAATATTATTTCAATCGTTTTTTTAATGTCTATGTCCAGCAGTGGACTGCGAAAGGTTGAATAGATAGATAGGATAGGCCGGATTTGGACCTGCACCACCAAGATCGTAAAGCAACAGTCCAAATATGGCTCCTATAAATTCTTGAACTCACCCAATGTGTCTTTCTTGAGAATATCATTGACATCGATCAAGTCATCTTTAATGACTGTGGCCGTCGCCAGGGCGAGGATTGCTGCTAGCGCTAGAAGCTTCATGCTGACCACCTTTCCCTTCACTGTGATACCTCAAGAACCGACCGCCGCCTTTTTATAGTCGAGTAATGCATATTTTTGTTCTTATCTACGTGTATGTGAACTGTTGATAACCTATGGAGTATTCGCGCGAGACAATAAACTTGGGGCAGGTCGGGAATATTTTAAGGGCTTGTTATTTTATGAGTTTTATATCTGGATAGATAATGGCAGTCTTATATCGATATAGTATGTTACGGGAACCGATATCTACACTAATACCAAGAGAAAAGATTTGTATTTTTGTGTGTATGTTTTATGACACATTTCAAAAAATCTATCATCATTTGAAAACTACTTTCGCTCTGAGTAACTTAGGTTATATTAATTGCTAGAAATGAAAACGAATCTTTGCCAAAACTTAAGTAACGTAACCCAAGGGGTAAAAAAAGTATAAATAAAAGGTAAAAATATTTTAAAGAATCCTAAATCTTACTGCCGGGACGATATATAGGTAATAAAATGCTAAATAGCTATCTATAAAAAATATAAAACGCAATGTGTAAATAGGCTTAAATACTTAATAGGTCTGAGAAATGTCTTCAAATTATTTACACAATTTTTATGTAGATGAAGTAAGTTTGTGTCGCTTTTAATTAGCAACATTCCATTTTCGGTTTTATTAGGTACATTTTTAGTTGCTAAATTGAGTGATGAAAAAGTAGTATGTCTATAAAAAGTCTTTTCATTACGTAGTATTTAAAAATAGGTCACAAACATGCCGATAAGCTTATTATTATTCCATTAAAATAATAGCTTTATTTGTTTTTGCAATGGAAGGAATCGAAAAGCAAGGATAATATCTAATGAGTTTGTTTTTGTTGTATTTCTATACGATTATATGGAGTACTAATAAATATTGTGTTCAAAATGTTAATTAACAGTATTATTTATTGGACGTTTGTTTTGCCTCCCTTATTATAATATGTTTTGATAAATTATCGTTTATTTTCTATATGCTGGTATCAGTTGGGAGTTCTGTTCTCGAAGTTTTAGATGAGTATGTGTACCTAAGACAAGTCGTCGACGAATCCAATATAGGATTATAAGCGTAAGGAAAGTTAAGGGAGATCTTTTCGTCCAAAATACTTCAAGTATCTCAAGACGAAAGTGTTCCACCAGTTTTTGTTGCCAGGTATGACTTCTTCTTCTTCTTATCGAATCGATAAGAATTCACAAGGTAAACATGAAAAGCGACTAATATTGGGCCACTTTGATCGCCCTTTCATTTGCTATCCAAAGGTCCCTGAAACCGCATCATCATCATCAGCTCATTAAGCGTCCCCACCGAGGGGCACGAGCCTACCCGTATAGGGTGATTAGGCCTTAGTCGTCCACGCGGGCCCAGTGCGAATTGAACGACTTCACACACAACCTTTAAATCTCTTCGCAGGCGTGCATGAAGGTTTCCTCACAATGTTTTCCTTTACCGTAAGAGCGTCGGATAACGTACATATAATACGTGGCGGGAATTGAACCTCAGCCCTCCCGGTAGGAGGGCAACAGTCCACGCCATTGAGCCACCGACGCTCCATGACGGAAACCGCATGCTGAATATTTTTTGCTTTTTAGTTTGTAGTTGGTATTTTTTGATAAAAAAATCTTTACGGTCGTTAACTGGCTAGTTCGAGTATAAAACAGAAGCTCATGTGATAAGCATTTTTGGCTAGCAACAGATGAAAGTGGTCAGGTCAGTAATTTACGGGTAATTTAACCAAACGAGATAGCAACAATGTTGCATTTATTGCGATGACGTACATTATCGTCAGTTATCGTCATGAATTGCATTTTCATCAAAAAAAATAAATGGAATAGGCTGTTGCGATTCCTGACTTTGAATTTAAGTTAATGACACGTAACATTAACGTTTTACTGGGGAGAAACTGGGGGAGACTTATGTCCAGCAGTGGACTGCGATAGGCTGAAGGGAAAGAAATTAACCTCTATAATAGACGATCAATGATTCGTGGGGATATCTATCCCCAATTCACTATAATATCAGCTGTAAAGCGTCCGGAATGGAGACGTCTCTTAAGGCAAAACATCGACGCCTTTGAATCCTCACGCAGAGACGAACTCGACACTAAGCGAGATAAAATTAAAGCCAGACCACCAACGGCTTTACTTTATAATTATAGCGGTGGCGTACTCACGTGCCCGAAGTGCTCAAGGACCTTTAAGGCAAAAGTTGGCTACAGTAGCCATATGAGAGCACATGACCGCGCGGATCAGAGAGACGCTGGCTGCTGAACCCGTGCAACAGTCACTGTAGCCGAAATCAGCTTGGCTTGGAAATAATCATAATATCCCCAATAGCTTGAAGAAACAATAGAGTCAACGATAAGTCCTTGGTAAACCTTTATATTTTTGTTTGCATTGTCTAACATATATTTTCTATTTGTTACAGACATTCCGACACGGTTTCCCGTTTTCCCCGACGGCCCTGGCATGGGACCCAATCCAGAAACTGTTGGCTATCGGCGACAAAGGCGGCAACCTCAGGATGTATCCTTTACCAATTCATTTACTTACCATACAGCATAGAGCAGTAAGTCAGTACACCACTTAATAACATTTCAAATAAACACATATCAAAACATTATTGGACCTATTTACCAACCTAGACTAAAGTACGTGACATTTTTGTCAAGTATTTTACTCGAGGATTTTAATTTATTCCCTCAGATTCTTATATAAACAATAGACTTAATAAATCTACAATCAACTCTCTTCAACCTATCGCAGTCCACTGCATAACATAGGTCTCTCCCATTTTGCGCCAGATATCCCGGTCCTCCGTTTTTCTCATCCAGCCTCCACCAGCGACCTTTCGCAAGCCGTTGGTCCATCGGTTAGGGCGTTCTACGCTACGTTTACCAAGACGTGGTCTCCACTACAGAACTCGTCTGCTCCAACGGCCATCGGTTCTGCGACTCCGTGACCAGCCCACTGCCACTTCAACTTGCTGATCCGGCGGGCTATGTCGGTAACTTTAGTTCTCTTACGGATTAAATCATTTCTGATCTCCTCTCTAAGAGAGACTCCAAGCATAGCTCGCTCCATTGCGCGTTGAGTGACTTTGAACTTGTGAACCAATCCCGCAGTCAGTGTCCATGTCTCAGCTGCGTATGTTAGCACGGGTAGGACACATTGGTCAAAGACAATCACTAAGAAATATCAACCGAAAAATGTCTGAGCCGATTGACACAACGTTGACATTTTATTGTTTATCTGGGCTTTGATGAGAATCGATCTGGAAAAATATATATAAGAAAAACAAGGCTTATTATACTAAGTAAATACTTAGCTAAATTAGCCCTAAAACTTTTGAGTGAAATATAAAAAAACTGTTTCACCTAAAACGTCCCATTTCCCATTTACTGTCCCTAGTCTCGCTGATTACGGCGATAATCTTTATCCCGAACCGTCCCGGAATGAAGGGTCATTAACCTCGTTTGATGTAAACCAAGAACTGAGAGCACTGTTTACCGATGACGGCATGTATTGGTTACAAATGACGTCACATATTGCGGACTCGATTTCAGCCTACTCACAATAAGTGGCTCGTTTCTAAATATTGGGTACTTCGAGAACTTGTTTGTGGTACCTTATAGTTGAGCGTATTGAGCGTTGGTGGCTCAATGGTGTGGACTATTGCCCTCCTACCAAGAGGGCTGAGGTTCAAATCCCGCCACGTACTAATGTGTTTCTGAATTTTCGTACATATAGTACGTTATCCGACGCTCTTACGGTGAAGGAAAAAATCGTGAGGAAACTTGCGCACGCTTGCGAAGAGATTCAAAGGTTGTGCGTGAAGTTGTCCAACCCGCACTGGGCCCGCGTGGACGATTAAGGCCGAATCACCTAGTAGGGTCGTGCCCCTCGGTGGGGACGTTTAATGAGTTGATGATGATGAGTTGAATGTGTAAGGTTTAGAAGTGAATGGTACTATACTGTAATACCAGTATATTGATAAGGTTTTCCATTTCACTATATTTCTTTAACTGGGATTATAGGATTTTCATGAATTGGATACTTGACACCATTAATTGTTGACGTGCTTTTTATGAACTCTCAAAATGGAACTGTCCCATATATTTTAGACGTCAGTTGTGACGTCATTGCTTATTGTCATCAATTTACCTAATATGTATTGGTCTCAGTGTATTTAAAAATAACATATTGCAAATATTTAAAAATAAGATATTGCAAATAAACAAAATTGATCAATAAAACAAGATATAAAATAAATTGCTCTTTTTAAAAATAAGGTTTGGTATTTTATTATGGGTAGTGGAAAGTACCTCCTGGAGCATAAATCATCATCAGCTCATAATACGTCCCAACTGAGGGGCACGAGCCTACCCGTATGGGCTGTATAGCCCTTAGTCGTCCAGGCGGGCCCTGTGCGGATTAACCGACTTCACGCACAACCTTTGAATCTCGCAGGCCAGCGCTGGATTCCTCGCGATGTTTTCCTTCACCGTAAGAGCGTCCGATAAACCAACATATAATTTCGATTATTCGAAAAGTCATCGGTACCTAAGCCCCTAGGTGGCCCCTACGAGCAGGAGCGCACAATTTAGTAAAAGAAAACTACTATTCCATGTTGACACATGACAGTTTTCCTGCCAATTGAAGGTACAAAACGCGCCGTCCCGTGAACTAAACACAAGCTCCTCAGGACGCTTCCAATCGTATCGCCTGTGAAGTACTTTCGCTCGGTAGGTTTCAACTCGGCGCTTTGAAGATTAACGTCTCAGATCGTGATATTGATATATTCTTACAATGTGTATACCAAAGATTTGTCAACATGTTTCTATACTATGTGTGGTGACTTAATAGACATGCCTATGTGGAGTAAGGAAGGCGGAGGACCAGGATATCTGGCGCAAAATGGGGGAGACCTCTGTCCAGCAGTGGATTGCGATAGATTGAAGAGAGAGAAAGAGATGTGGAATTAGTGCTATTCACACACACACACAACACACACAACAAACAACACGCACGCTCGCACACGCACACACACGAACACACACACACATACACACAATCATACGGATATCAGATTTGCAAATCTATTGAAAAGAGATAAAGAAATAATTTTGTGTTTCTGTATAAGAAATAAGGGTGTTAATGGCTGCGAGTTGCGACACAGTTTATAAAACCAATGCAGTCATTATCGAACATTGTGCGTTCATATTTTCTCTTCTAAATTTATTTCAATAAATATTTTTGTAGAAACCGGGATCAACGAATAAAGGTACCTTTCAAAGTGTTGAGGGATCCGAAATGAATTTGGTCACCCATCTGATAATTGTCCATTGCAATCGTTGCGTGACTTGGACCGTCAATTGACGATGACGTGACGTCATCGAGTCATCAACTGTACGTAAATAAATAACAATAAGCAATTAGCTAAGGGCAAAGGTTATCCAGACTGGCGGATTAACATTGCTACATTGTTGTCTCGGTAAATAAACTTGGAGATGGTAATTGTCGGTGCTAATCTGTGAAATGGTAAACATTACAGATAAATTCATTTGTCTCGCCGCTCTGTGTGACGCAAGGCATTTATTTAAATATTTTTCCATATATTTTACAAATTAAGAGCGTCGCATATAAAACAGCGTCGGTGGCTCAGTGGTGTGGACTGTCGCCTTCCTACCGGGAGGGCTGTGGTTCAAATCCCGACACGTACCAATGTATTTTCGAATTTCGAAAATATATGTACGTTATCCGACACTCATACGGTGAAGGAAAACATCGTGAGGAAACCCTCATGCACGCCTGCGAAGAGATTCGAAGGTTGTGTGTGAAGTCGTCAAATCCGCACTGGGCCCGTGTGGACGACTAATTCCTAATCACCCTATACGGGTTGGCTCGTGCCCCTCGGTGGGGACGTTTAATGAGCTAATGATGATATTTCACAAAATCATAATCTTAAAAATAAAGGATCTAGTAATATGTGATTTCTGAAAAAAGGTATAAATTTGAGCGTATAGAAGTAGCTTGTAATAAATAATGTAATGAAAAAAATAATATTAATTAATGTACCACTTCACGTCTCATTGGTGTATTGGTCGACACGTCGGCTACTACGCCAAGGGTTCCGGATGCGACCCCCGGGCTTAACAAACATTTGTTAGCATGAACGTGTCTGTATGAATTGGTCTGGGTGTTTTCTAAGTATAATATGTATGTATTTACAAAAAAAATATGGCGCTATGCGAGTGTTTAAAAAAACTACCTCCGTAGTAGTGGTCTAAGCCTTAGGCATATCCCGAAGTCGTAGGCTCGAATCCCGCGGGGAGATAGTTCATTGAATGTCACTTTGTTCGCTTTTCCCAATTTGGCTAGGTCTTTGCAGGCTAAATCACCTGGTTGTCCTAAAAAAAAGATGACTCCGTGCTTTGTTTGGCACTCTAAGCCGTACATTCACCAAATCTAACTCAAAAATGCTTTATTCAAATAAATCATTAAAATAAACATTTGAATCGTCAAAAGAAGAAGAAGAAGAAGCGGAGTCTTCTCAAAAATACTCGAGAAGTTTTTCTTTCAAAAAAACTCTAATGTTCACCGACCCAATCTCCTATAGATATACTCTATGGGAAGGCCTGTGTTCTGGAAGGAGTTGTTATAGGCTGATGATGATGAACATATATTTGAACTCTACAATGTCAATTAATCTTGTATATACTTTTGATCTTGAAAACAAGTTTTTTCTTTACAAGTTCATAACAAACTACCTATAGCTTTATCTAATCCCAGCACAATGTATTTACAAGTCATCATCATCATCATCAGCTCATTAAACGTCCCCACCGAGGGGCACGAGCCTACCCGTATAGGGTGATTAGGCCTTAGTCGTCCACGGGGGCCCAGTGCGGATTGGACGACTTCACACACAACCTTCGAATCTCTTCGCAGGCGTGCATGAAGGTTTCCTCACGATGTTTTCCTTCGCCGTAAGAGCGTCGGATAGCGTACATATATTTTCGAAAATTCGAAAATACATTGGTACGTGTCGGGATTTGAACCTCAGCCCTCCCGGTAGGAAGGCGACAGTCCACAATACTGAGCCACCGACGCTCTTATTTACAAGTACCTTAATTTAATAACAAAGCAACAATCTGTATTGAACTGTTCCTTTATCTTTACTATTTTATTTTTTCCATGATATTGCACGTCAATATTTACAAAGAACTGAACAATAATTACTAGCATAGAAAAGGTCACAACAATAATACAATTATAAAGAAAAACTTTCTAGATAAAAAGTAATGAAAACATCTTATTATCATCATCACCAGCCTGTAACGGCTCACTGCAGGGCACAGGCCTTTCCGCACAGCATAGGGCAGATTGGACCGTAACATACTGGCCCCATTGGTAGTAAAATATGTCGTTAATATATACCTTCACGTTCAAGATATAGAATGAAACCGAAAAAGCTAACTTTGCTCGGCCAATAATCGACTGACCGCTGCGCTAGAGAGCTTTACAAATAAGCGAGCGCTTTCATGAGCTTTTATGAGCGTGGACAACTTGTGAATAGCCGCCCAACGCTTATGAGCTTATTGGCCGGGTATCGTCAGAATGTTTGGCATGCGACGTTGTGTTTACGATTTACGAGTTAATCTGAGTGTTGTGTTTAATGTTATTCTTGCGTAATTATTACTTAATTATTCCTACGGTGAAGGAAAACATCGTGAGTAAACCTGCGCACGCCTGCGAAGAGATTCAAAGGTTGTGCGTGAAGTAGTACAACCCGCACTGGGCACGCGTGGACGACTATGGCCTATATACCCTATACGGTTAGGCTCGTGCCCTTCGTTGGGGACGTTTAATGAACTGATGATGATGAAATGAGCACTTATGTGGTGTAGTTATTTTCCTTTTTTTCATTAATGTACGTTTCGTCAGCAGTGCCCTGCGCACGTCATGCGGGATGCCAGATGTTTATCTCTTATACCCGGTAATTGTACAATAGTGCCCTCATCCCAGAAACGCAAAAGCGCCAACACTACTTTTTTACGGGATGATATTTGGAACTGCGTGGTGGTACATATCTACTAGTAGATGACTCAGTGCCTCTCGACTCGGCACTGAGTCATCTACACTTTTAGATTTTGAATCCTCACTATAGTTAGTGAGGTTTCAAAATCTAAAAATGTTTGCCAAAAATAATAACAAGCATACATTCACATAGCCATAACGTCTAACAAAGTTTGAAGTTCACAATTTCAGTGGTATTCGAAAAGAATATGTAACTCACATATAATTAAGGAAACCCTCAACTATGGCCTAATAAGACCTCACAGTACAAAAAAAAAAGCATTGTAAGCTTAATATTTTTCAACAAAAAATCTCTTTAATTAAAGCTCGGATACCCAAAACGCAAAAAAAAAATGAAAAATCTCTCATTTAATGGTTAAATATTTCCCAGCAAACCCTCACAACTTCTCAACTCATCCGGAAGCGGTGCTGTGAAGCCGCAGCGGCGAGAGCTTAACAAATAAGCTTTGAAAGCTCTTTATGAGCTAAATGCCGCGGTAATGTCCGGCTAGTGTTGTCGAACTATCGACAGTTTGACAATCGAAAGTTGACCTTCAAATTCATCTATAGTGTCGATAGTTGGGCAAAAACAATACAATGAATTAGCTATCATTAGTATCGATACTATCGATTTCCGTTAGCGCATACACTATTCTATCTATCGATAGTATGGAACATTTGCCAATAGTCATTATCATTAAAGTCGATACTATCGATATTCATCTGACATAAAGCATCGAGACTATCGTATTTTTTTGTATCACAATAGTGTTTAAGATCACTCAGGCGCTGTCCCGTTTTCGTAAAATAAAGATTGCCTCACTTTCCAAAACACGACAGAATAATATGTTGAGATTGGGTCTTTTGACTACTAAGTATCATATTTATTATTATTATTCTTTTATGAAATGAAAAATGAAAATATAAAGTGTTAATTCAATTTAGGTCCTTACAGAACACTTATGAATGTCAAATGAAGCTACCACTGGTTCGGTCGATAGTTTTCTACTGAGAAGAATCCAGCAAGAAACTCTGTAGTTACAAAATTTGTATTTTGTACAGAATCATATCATTTGTTGTTTCATCTTTGTTTTATGTTACTTCGTTTTTTAATTTTTGCTGTCCTAGTTTTGTATAAATCTGTAATTGTTGAACAATGCAACAATTTATTTGTCAGTAAATATTTTCTTCTTGTTCAAATATTTTTCTTCTACGCTTACGCAGTTATCCATACTATCGATACTATTGCTTTTGCCCGACTATCGACAGTCTATCGAGTGACAACACTAGTCCGCCCGGGCCGGTTATAACCGGATTGGCGCCTGAGTACCTCAGATGCATTACTTTAGGACTTTTGACGAGTATTATCAAAGGATTTTCACCCTAAATCGTCGGACTAATTGTGCTGGAAATTTTATGGTTCAGATTTGTGAGTTTCATCGTTTATTTTGTCTGGGTGAATTGGTAAGAGAGCGTTTGGGTGTTTAGTCGTTGGGTTTTTAAGTGGGAAACATTTGTTTGGTTGCTTTTTAATGGATATTTTTCATACAGGTATTAATTGCTTAAATAGAGTGAACCTTTTTTAAAATTTTAAACACATTAATAGTAAATCAATGTCTTTATCTTGCTCTTTAACCTATCGCAGTATACTGCTTAACTTTGCTCTCATCCATTATGCGCCAGACTCTGCTGATACTGTACTTTCGTCATCACCCTCCACCAGCCATCATACATATAATTCATATTCGACGTAAAATAAATGTAATGTTGACTAATATAGTTATAAAATACCTTTTTGCAATTTGTGTTTAACTTATATTTGGTAAAAAATATTCAAAACGTAACCAGCTTCTAAATGAGTAAATTAAGAAAACATTTTTACGTAAGTAAAATATAATACACAAGGGGCTTCCAAATGTAGCATTTTACTATTAATATTTTATTCATAAAATTTCCCCCACCACCGGGGCCTTGAGTGGATTGGCCGAATGCGCGCACAACCTTTAAACTCTTCGTTGGCGTGCGCAGGTTTCCTCACGATGTTTTCTTCACCTTAAGAGCGTCGGATAAACGAACATATAATTTCGAAAATTCGAAATGACATTGGTACGTGGCGGGATTCGAACCTGCACCATCCACATCGGAAGGCATCAGTCCATATCAATGTTGTTAAAACTTCTTTTTGATGCCCATTAAAATACCGAAAGCATATGTTTTTGAGTCCGTTAAAATACTAAAATCAAATTCATACCAATACTTTTATAAAAACCCGCAAGTATACTTGCCCCGCATAATTTACAATTAAATATAATTATTAACTTACAATTAAATAATATATACTTGTAACAAAATAATTCTAAATGAAACCCATCAAATCACAAATCTAAAGGGCCACAATAGCTCATATACGAAGGCTCGGCCCTTAAGTAGTCGCCACTAAGTAGGCGATTAGCAAGGGACGTTTTAGAGTTACGACCCTTTGCGGCACGCGAGGGTACCCACTGTCCGGGTCTCATTTATGTTCGCTTTTTACACGTCACATCCTGTGGACTAAGTATTTGTCTTCGGCTATGATTTTTTAGAGAAATCTGACATTCACACAGCGCCATCTAGCCCCATATTAAGCGCAAGCTTGTAGTTAGGGTACCGAACAACTTATAATCATTCTTATACACCTAACTTTTTTGTAAATATTTACATACATATTATAATATAGAAACTGATCCCAGACCAATACAAATTGACATGTTCATGCACACAAATGTTTGTATCGCTCGGAGATCGAACCCGGAACCCTTGGTGTTGCAGTCGACCTCTCAACCGCAACACTAAATGGGTCGTCAATAATACGTTTTTATATAATATATAAAAATGTTTTAATATAAAAACAAATCCAGTACACATAGCTCCTTTTTAAATGTACCTTTCTGAGGTAAGATCTTGTACCCTAAATTGCCTACAAGGGATTAATAAAGGGTCCTAATATCTAATCTAAATAAGATAAATTTTGACACAGGTACGAATTTATACGTCCCTTTTTCGTTTACGTGCCACATCCAGGCCGAAGTAGGGAGCTCCCCGGAGACCTGTAATTAGTGTCCCTTTTACACCTGAACCTATAATTGTTAGACACATTTAAGTGCTTACGTTGCTTCCTAAAGCGATCATATTTAAGTGAGTGTTGTAATTTTAAATTGAGGAAATAAATGATTTTTCAATATGTCAATCAGTTGAAGTATTTTGTTCCTTTTTTTAACAATTACCAATCAATGTCATTATTATATGATATAAAAATTCTACAAGGTAGAGAATTTGAAATCAAACTAAAAACTGTATTAACTAGTAATGTATTCTATAATTTAAAAGAATACTTTGAATATAAGTGAACAAATATAAAATCGAATGCCTAAGTTTCTTATTTTTGATTTTATTTTTTATTTATTTTTAGTATATGACATGATTTGTTTAAATATTGATATTAATAAATTTTTGACGTGATGCTTATCAATTAATTTTTGACATGATCCTTATCAATATAATCGTTATTACTAATATAAGTTAAATGCTTGTAAAATGTAATTTAATATAGATACCTAAATGTGTTGTTATTGTAATAAAATGTATGTGTATTAATCTCATCACAATGCCTTAAAAAGGCGTATTTGTAACCTTTTATAACACCTCTCACAACATTATTATTGTTCTGTATGTTACAAATATGAGTGAATAGATGAATAAATATGAATATACATAAATAATCCTTGTGGTATAAGGCTTAGTTTCTTGCCGGAGTCTTCTCCGAACAGGAGATTTTAATATCCTGGGCTCATTTGTTAGGGACCTAATCGGCGGAATGATTATTTTATTTAGTACTATATTATTAGGTCTACTGTAGGGGCTGGAATTAATATTATATTTTTGCCACTAAAATAGACGAGAAATATGTAATTTTAAGCTACTTCTATTATATACAACATTCCATTTGTACATCGAATAATAAAAATAAATAATAAATCTTTATTAAGCGCCACATTAAAATATTACAATTTCATTGAACGGAATATAAAGAGAGATTTAAAGACTTAAGTGTCATTGGGTGCTTTCTTTTAAGTTATTTTTCAATACAGAACCCGACAAATCAGCTGTGCTCGAAATTTCATAGAGCTTTTAAACACCAAGATGTATATATTTGTACTTAACAAATAGTAGCGAAGCTTGTTTATACAGGTCGAAAGACTTTTGAGCAACTGTCAAAGGAAACCTGTTTCGTCCAGCAGTAGTGATAAGCCGGGTCCGGATGTCCGTCCGTGCCGGACGCGCGCCGTTATTCGCCGGACACCGGGCGACCTACATTAAACCTTACCCTTGTGGGTATAGAGATTAAAATCAGAGTTGGTCAAATGGCGGTCTAGTTTTTTGCACAATGTGTGTTTTATATTGCGGGTTCCGGGTTCGATCCCCGGCAGTACAAACATTTGTGTGCATGAACATATCTGTTTGTAATGGTGTGGGTGTTTTCTATGTATAATATGTATGAATTTACAAAAAATATATAAGTATTTTTATCCGTTGTTTAGTACCCATAATACAGGCTTCACGCTTACTAAGGTGTAATGCGCTGGTGAATGCCAGTGGATATATATTTTTTATTCGTATTATTTTAGTACTCATATGAAAATGACTAACTCCAATTTCTTGGGATTGTTCTTACGCACATTGAAAACAAATATAGTTTTTTTTAGGTTACAGAGAGTATAGGACGGTAAGGATGCTTACCTGATGGTAAGTAAGTGATACGCTTGACCATGACAGAGTGGCATTGAAGGAAAATTTACAACCAATAGACAAAAGTTAATATATACATATGTATAAAGAGAACGCGTCGGTCGGCTCGCTCAGTGATACGCCTGACCGTCACAGAAGCAGTGTTGAAGGAGATACATATTTTACATAACTACCTACTCATTAATTTTTTTTATCGATGAGTGATCTGGGGGGCTCTGAATCACACGGCATAGTTAACCCGTTGAACGTCATGGGGGTCAACTGTTGGGCGACAAACAATATAAATTCTCTTGCGTCTGGTCTCCTGACATTCAAATAGTCAAAGTCATCTTATGCGTACAAATACCTTAAATTGTAGCTAGATGGCGCTGTGTACAGGACTAAGGATATTTTTATTTATTACACTTAATCGATCGATAAGCAATATCGGTTCTATCACCAATAAACAGGTGGTATCCGTCCGTAAAAAGTTCTCATTATTTGCTATAAGGTCCGTTATGGCGGTTGTAATTCGGGCGATAGGGCCTTATGACGTCATAAAGTACGGCCCAGGCACAGCTAAGTTTAGACCTAGTAATTAGTCACGTAGGAGTCTCGGCGAGGGTCCCAACTTGATTACTACAAGCCTTTTTTGTCAACTACTTTATACGTTTGTAAGCGAGTCTTGTGTCGTATAGCTTGTTGTACTTAGCTTTTTGTTCTCAATTTTTTTTTGTTTTGTTTTATTTAGATTTATATTATGACAGGTTTACAAAATCATTAATTATGTGTTGACGACCCATTTGATGCAGCGGTTGAGACGTGGACTGCAACACCAAGGGTTCCAGGCTCGATCCCGGCAGTACAAACATTTGTGTGCATGGACATGTCTGTTTGTAATGGTCTGGGTGTTTTATATGTATAATATGTATGTATTTACAAAAAAAAAAATATACGTATGTTTATCCGTTGTTTAGTACCCATAATACAGGCTTCACGCTGAACTTAGGGCTAGATGGCGCTGTGCGAATTTCAGTGGATATTTTTTAAAAGTAGTAATGGGTAGACATTATCTTTACCACATATTGCTGGGAAACCTAAATCTCCATTATTTGTAACTTATACACATTCAAGACATTCGAGACATGGAATCCTTCCACGGATTCATTCACAGTTTAACGCTACTTGACCGGCAATCAGGGGCGTGTTTCCCTTAGGTGGGTTGTTGCGTTGCACAAGAACGCCGCGGTAGTAGGGGCGCCGCTCGCATTATGAGTTCCTCCGAGGACCGTGCGCTTGCTAGGGGGNTATTTTTTCCCATGTAAACTTGTGTTCTTCATCAGTGGAAGCTTGATGAGGAAATCGGTGGACTGGAATAACTGAAAGGAATGTGAATATACATCCATGTAAAACTTTTTTTGTATTAAAGATAATACTTATACTCATGTATTGTAATATATGTAATGAAATAAAAGTGTTCTATAAATATGCTTAAAACCCTTCTGTATAAACTTGTCAAGCTTAATTATTTTAAAACAGTAATAATAAGATTGAAGTAAATCTTCCTTACCTACTGATCACATTCATTTGTAAGCCGTTCAACGCAAACATAATTCGATAACAGAGCGCGCGGCATGCGTTCCTTACAAAATTACGGTTTCATATAAAATTCCCGGCAGTTGAATGCGAATCGAATCTTAATAAAACGGAGTGAGGGCATAATTTGACCTTGATTAATGATTCCTGTATTGACAATGGCTCAGCACGACAGACGCCTTGCTGTGTGAATTAGCTACAGGGAGCTGGTAAGGCAGTGATACCGATAACTTATAGTTAACGAGTAACGGTGTCTGTAGGCCGTGACATTATCCGTTTTGGGGTGTGCTTTGAAAACTCACATTCGGAAGCCCATACGTAGGAACTTAGTTATTAGTAATGTAAAAGTCTGCATATTTTTCTAGTAAAATTGGTTCCGATTTTGATACACATTACGTGCTTTATATGTTAATTCCGTATGCTTTTGAGTATCTTGTATGAAGATAGTTAATGTTTTCTGATAAGAAACATTTGAATTTTGATAGTGTTTGTGTAATAACTAAATAAGCATGAATTTAAAAGAATTAAGTTAATTAATTCTTTAAAAGCCCGCTTACTGTCGTTAACGTTCTTTACATATCAAAGAAGTCGAAACTTTTTCCTTAGATTGCTCTTTGAATAAAACCAATAATGAAAAGAATTAAATTAAACATTGTCTGCACTAAATAAAATAAGATTGAAAAACCAGTCTTGTACCTAGGCAAAAATAAAGAACGCCTTCAAAGCGAATTCATATATTTCACTATCAATTGACTGAATTAGCATTTTATCACATGCTGTTAAAATGACTGGAGGAAAAAGTTTAACAATTTACTATTGATTATGTATACCGCAAGCAGAGTTTAATAGAGTTAAACAGAAGTGTAACACTTGTCCTCACTGCAGCATCACATATATTCCTTGTTTTTGCGGCGGAGTTTATGCACCATTGCACCAACCGCTCCGGTGTGATCCGACAACCATTATAAATGAGTTACTTATGCACTTATACGTTAACTCATGTACCCGAGAACAAGTTCCCAAACATGTCGGAGGCTGGGGCATTAAACATGGTCATAGAGTCAGGGTAGGATTACTCGCGCCTGGAATACTAATGAGTACTCAACTATTTTAGAATATATCATTAAGAAACAGGTCACATAATATGAAATGCAGTAGTTGTGATCGTCTTTTAAGTATACTTTGTTGGAATTAAGAGTGCGTATTGGTGACAGAGACGGATATATGATTATGGGAAAGTGTGAATGAGATTTCCGAGTGTCGGGCAGGTGTAGTCGAGCATCTGCGCGTGCGCTTCACCGGCACGTGCGCCAAAGCCTTCAAACTCGTCAAAGTTTGACTACGAATTTGATTTGGCCTATTGAGATTGGTTGATTTAACAAGTTGAGAGATTTCCTAACGTTATAACTAAGATATACATTTGTGATGTCATTATGACAACTTTTGGTACTCTTACCTGCCTATATAAATAAGTGTATTTGTGACTTCATCAACAATTAATAGTTAAAATCTATTAGCCGTCAAAATAGAGAATCTATTGTGTCTGTTAGTTAAACCCAATGCAGTGCTTAAAAGGTTATAAAATGCTTTGTGTACTCCATTTTAATGACAAACGAAATGTATTTAATATACATACACACTGCTTGTACATGGATGAACAAGCATACATCCCGCCTGATGGTAAGCAAAAATCAACCCTATGAACACCAAAATCAACGGAAGTACTTTAATTACATTACGAACAGCTAAATAATTTCACCAACATACGTGTTGACAACTTGCGGATGTACCACGTACAGGTGAGTTTAAGTTCGTTTAGGTTGTAGAAAGCCTTGCATACCGTTTTAAAAACTGTATGTAGGTTTTTTCAGCATGGACTAGGTTATGTGTAAATAACCACATAAATAACTCAAATTGGAACTTTTATAAAATATATCTTACTCGCACATGAAAGCCCAAGGGTTTCATTTTAAGTACACCCAGCTCACTAAAGCCTAAGGCTTAGCACATACTTTTGCGCAGACGACCACTAGTAAACATAATTCAATCCATTTAAACGCTACTGTGAAGAATGCAATAAATTAAAGCAAACTCAGCTCAAGATAAATCGCCCTCCATATGTCAATCTTGAATCATAATTGAAAAGTAAAGCCGTGGTTCACTTTTTTTGGTATCATTAACAACAGTGAGGTGGGCACGAGCGGTCGCCAATTTCGTATGCAATTTTGCGAACAGGAAGCCACGTAAGACAGGCTGATTTCAATAATAAATCGATAACCCCACAATTCACCAGCGGACAGCGTTTGCACGAGCTCTAGTATGAAATTATCGACATTGCCACGAAATGTTTGGGGCGGGGAACAACGGTTTCTCGAAGCTCCTCTGAATTTTTAAGGTAGTAGCTGGAACCATCGATTAGGGGTTATTTGGCGCTTATTTTGGCACTGAACGTAATTGCTTGTGAGGACTTACGGTTAGCGCTTTGAACTTCAACGGTGTATCACTGTTGAGTCTGTACGCGAATTTATATACCAAAACAGCAATTTTAACAGAAAAGGTCCAAAATTGTTTATTATATTACTAATCTTGATTTATTTGAAATAAAACTAAACTAAATACACTTATGTTTATACGGTTTGCTTATACCTTTAGTATATGCATGTTGTCATTGTATATTCGTTAAAGAGCGGTCTACCACCTCAGAAGCTCGTAAATACTAATAACCATTAATAAAGTATTTAGAAATCCAGACAAATCTATTGTTCCTGACGACACCTTTAGATCTTATTGGCGTTCAAATGGTTAGAAAAGGCTTGTTTGGTAAATAGATTACATGGTGCATAGAAAAAAACATAGAGTATCAGTTTAGCGAGACTTCCAGTCTATCAGAGATAAGATTATTCAATATGTAGTTACTTAATACATCCAATAGAAAAATAATGTGCTTGTTGTTATTAAAGCTGCCATAAAGTTTTATACTTCGATGGAACCAAGGCGTCATCTAAAACGGTTTGGCAACTTTTAGGCAAAAAAGCAAAAATTTACCGAACAACGCCTATACTTTGTCCCAAATAGCGTTTTCTTAAAACTGATGATCAAGGAATCTTTAAGTTTTCAATATAAAGGTTATAATTTGCATTAAACTCTCATTAAGCCTATTGTAGGCAATCAAAAATTGCGGCAGCTTTTTGTATGGAAGACGAACCATTATAAAGATAGTTTTAAAACTGGACTTTACAATCGCTGTGACTGAAAAAAGGCAGGAAAAAAGCTCTAGGTTCACACCTAAAATGAGGCATCGGCTTGTTAAAAAGCTATTAATTTTAGACGATTCCAATAAACGTTTTAACACCTTTTCCTTGAGCTATCATTAGGGTTATTATTGCTTGCGCGCACCGATATCTATCAATTGAGACAAAAATGGGCTTGCTTTTGTATTAATCCGATATAAGTGGTCCTTATCGGATTTTTACCGGTTCGCCTTTTAGGGTTGTGTCACTTCTCTTGTAAGTACATGTACTTACATAAATCACATAAATCAGTACATTTCTTTTACGTATACCATGGTATACGTAAAAGAAATGCTGATTGGATTAATAATTGACATACTCGTATTATGTTTAAACAATAACAAAACCTTATTTTGTTGGTAAATACTTCCTTACCTTTACTTAGAAATATTAGTTATTTGCATACGAATAAAATGTATAATTGTGACCAATAAAATTTAAACTCCTGTTAGAAAATAAAATAACTAAACAAAGATAAAAACATCACTTGTTAATGTAGATTGAAATTTTTGGTTAAATCGATACGAATTTTTAATCAATTTAACTTATTACCTAACTGAAGTGTGAGATTAAAAAAAAACCAACCCGCTCTCTTCACAAAAAGATTTTTAGACGGAAGCACAAACGTAAAGCCGAAATTTATTATTGAAGGAGTTAATAAAACAACCCCCAGGTTCATTAAGACCAGCTTAAATTTTATCTGTGCAGTTTTATGTTAACCACCGGGCGCGGGCGCATCCGATACAGTCGAACTAATTGGAACTCTGTACCAACTAATTAGAATAAGATGTCCCGAATGCTTCGCCGCTAAATTGTGCTGATTTAATCAGAGCAGATCCCGCTTTTGGGTGCTGGGAACTACCGAAATTTAATTTGAACAGTGTTAGAAAAATAAAACACCTTGCTGTACCTAATTAGTACTTTATAGATTCACGCTTTGTCATGACGATTGGAAACACGCTATGCTACTTGTTCTGGGAACAGTTTCGATAGTGGTTTTATTGAAGACGCCTTTAGCGATATTCAGAGCTTTATTTGGTCAAAACAAATGATATTTGATACTTGTAAACCCTAGCAATATCTCGCTAGTTTAATTCTGTCTGATATATTTACGTAATGAAATCTTAGTAAAAAAATATAGTTACGAAAATTATTTCTGTCAAAGACAAAAATAGAGTATTCACAATATTGTATTATCTGAAATTTTTCCAAATGTCAGTTAAATAAACCAATGTTCAGATTAACTAACATTTGTAAAAATATGTTATTTGATAAAAGTTCCATGCAAGGATATGCAAAATGTTGACTTAAATATACTAACTTCAACCTTTATCTTATTATTAGTTAATATATTTTTATTTATTTATTTCCACACAATTTACAAAACAGAAAGAGAAACTATACAAAAAAAAAACAACATACATGAATAGACTAATAGACTGATACAGTACAAAACGGAGTAACATAAACACAGAAGATGCGTTAATTAGCCAGTGGACCCCAAAATAGGAAAACCCTGTATTTTGGGAATCTTGAGTACGATATCTGTTGAGAGTGTGACCAATAAACAGACAGAATTCAAAGAAACAATTGCAACATATATCAAAGTATTAGCGGAAACCAAACTATGCAAAACAAGAAAGGCGGCAAACAACAGGAAAACACATACAAGAATATAAAATTAAAAATAAACACTAGCGGCAAAAGAAAAAAAAGAATAGGAACAGTTACTAAGTGTGAGTGAGTGTGTTCGCGTGTGTCTATCTGTCTCTTTGTGTGAGTGTGTGTGTGTGTGTGTGTGTGTGTTTGTGTGTGTGTGTGCGCGCGTACATGTGTGTCTTTATGTTGTGGTAGTGGCCTTGTGTAAACTGCGAGTAATTTGTAGTTACTATTTTAGAATCTGCTCAATTTCATCGTAATTTAGTAAAAGTAATACTTTTTTCAACTGGAATTTAACTTGGTTGTATGAAAGAGTTCTTTTACAGCAATGCTTTTGCATATTATTAAATACGTGTGGTGTCAGATACAGAGGTAGGCGGGCCGCAAAAGTTGCTCTAATTCTTGGGGTAGGCACATTAAATACTCTTTTCCTGCGCAATGCCTCAATATTAGGTAATTGGACCGCCGAATATACGTATACACAGATATTTTGCACTCACTTAGAGCCTCTCAGTGAGTCCAGCTACGTCCTTTAGTCTCGCAAATGTTTATGGGCGAAGATGTCACTCAAGTATCAAGTGAACTGAAGGTATGCATCTTTATCTCTACATTTCAATACCTACAAAAAAGCTTTACAATCAAAATATATATTCTGTATATATAAAGGTAGATACGCCATCCGTGCCTTAAAAACGAACCGTGAAGAGAGTACAGTTTGTACTCTTTTGTTTAGGTAAATGTGTTCGAAATTCGAAATATTTGTATGTGTGCTGTCACTTCGGAACACTTTTTCCAATTGTTTTGTGAGCATATAACAAATCCATACTTTTTACATCATCGTTTACAATTTACTAATACTGGTTATTAGTTTATTATTATACATCATCATAATCAGCCCATTAAATGTCCCCACCGAGGGGCACGAGCCTACCCGTAAAGGGTGTATTGGCCTTAGTCCACGGGCCCATTGCGGATTGCCGACTTCACGCGCAACCTTTGAATCTCTACACAGGCGTGCGCAGATTTTCTCACGATATTTTTCTTCTCCGTAAGTGTCGTATAACGGACATATAATTTCGAAAATACATTGGTACGTGGCGGAATTTGCACCTGCCCACTCTAGATCGGAAGGCCACTCTCCACACCATTGAGCCATCGGCGCTATTATATACACGAGTATATTCATGTGTATTCCGTTAAACCGTATATAGATCGTGGTTTGGCAATCCAGGCATGAGTCGCCGACCGGTCAAAAGTAATGGTGCTGCCAGTAGCTTATCGTTCGTGGAAAAGGCATACTTAGGTAAAGTTCTAAAAATTAACGGTGTAGGCTGAAATGATGATAAATGAAGACCTCTAACCGACGCAGTTTGTTATATATGCATGGATGTATAAAAAAATACAAACGACACGTTGCCATCAAAGTGTGTCAAAATAGCCAGATTTTGTATAGAAAATCACAAAATACATATTAAGTTATTTGGCGCGCATGTGTCAACACAGTCATAGATGTTTGGAAAAAAAAATTAAAAAAGAACATGGCTTGTGTTTCCTTTGTTCACTGAGTTTTTTCCTCCATTTTACAAAATGGAGGAAAAAACTCAGTGAACAAAGGTAAAACAATCCAGAATAATACGTATATGATAAACAATACGTAAGTATCATAGGAAAGAAAACAGTTCGATTACATATTTTTAGTTACGAGCACTAAAATCAGTATACAAATAAAAGGTTTTGCTATTGTATCTGAAATGTCGGGAGATAATGAGGCACATCAATAATAATGTTAATTTTTTCTTATTTTCAACAACAATTAGGCCCACCATTCCCTGCTTTTAAAACTCTATGATGTTCACCTTGAAACCAAGTGATGTTTATTTTGCTAGCAAACGTAAAAACAGAAATAATTACTTGTGAACAATCTTCTGGATCCAAATCCCATTATCTACACAATCCCGAGTTTTCATTATCAGTCAGTTCGTAAAACAGTAGATAGACATATTTTAATGTTGTATTTAAATAAACGCCCATGATAGCTATCTCCTCATAATTTTCTCTTCCCAAAACAGTAGCTCGGTTGCGTGACTAGTGTATATTTGCAAGTGTAACTCAATATTCACTCTTTTGTTCTTGGCATCCAAACTTAAGTGTTCACCAAACCGGAAAACAGAGGTCTCGGTCATTTCGCATTATTAAAGACAATACAAAATTCATCGGCCATATAAATGGCTCTAAAGTAAAAGGTTGCATTGACTGGAGGCTTAATGTTAAAACTTTATGATCATTCGCATGCGCTCTGCGTTCACTCGGGGGTGACTTATTACGTATTTATATAAGTACTCCGTGAACAGAATGATTATTGTTGTTTTTAGGTTTCGTGTGAAGTAAATAATACCAAAAAATACAACTTTTATGTTCGGATACCGATCGACGGGACCGTGGCACGTTCTCAGTAAAAACTTGACGTGAACATAGTATCCTAGTTTGTACATTTAATTGTGTCCCTCTTACGAGATGTTAACGTTACACGACTGAACGAAAAGTTCTCACTTTTTTAATTAGTTTTGATACGGTTGTTGTTCATAAATATGTGAGTTCCCATAAAATTGGCTCGTTAAATTGATTCCAGTATTATTTACGTTTTAAAATATGGACAGGCTATATATAATAATTGTTTCGTTCGTGAAAGTCGTCAAAGGTTAATTAAATGAATTATCAAACATTAAAATGTTCGTAGCTAACATTTACTAGGTAGTAGACACGATACTGAGTCGTCTAAGTAAGTAGCACTGCAGTGCCAGATATCATCCCGTATATTAGGAGTGTTTTGCACTTTTGGGGCACTGTGGGTAGTTAAATTACCAGGTAAACGAGACCTAACATCTGTTGTCTCAGGTTGATGTAAAATAATGATACCTACTGTTATTAATTTCTTTTAACACTGGATCTGTCATATCAGGCGCATCATTTACCACCACAGATCGTTCCGTCTACGTTATGACTAAAAACATGAAACGGCATAACATTTTGAAACATTAACAACCTATTACTCGATTTTTTGTCCCCAAGAACACACGCGTAGTTATTAAAACTTGTGAAAACTTGAGTCACTGTATGTAGTGATTTACCATATAATATATCTACTTTGAACTCAAAACAAAAGCTTAAACGTAATATTATGGCAGTAATAAGATAAATCAAGTAGCTTCAAGAAGAACAAAATGGCTACTGTTGTCACTAACGTAATGTCGACCTTTTCATAGGAAAAAATCCAGTAAAATTATCAAGGCGTAATTAAAACAAGACATGTAGCGAATGAGTTCATTTACTCCTGCAATCGGCTCAAGTGATATTTTCTTGTATCAATTAAATACCCAGTTTATTTTCGTCGGTTCCCTTTAAAGGACATAGCGAGTGTTGCAATGTCAAATGTCGTGAAGATAACCGCAACTATGAAAAACGCCGCATATAACCGTGTAATTACTATTGTATTACATTTAATATTTTGATGGTTAATTGCATCGGTGGCTCATTGGTGTGGAAAGATGCAGGTTGAAATCCTGCCACATACCAATTTTCGAAATTGTAATTGTGCGTCCAATTCCTCACTGGGCCCGCGTGGACGACTGAAGCTATATACCCACGTTCGGGTAGGCTCGTGCCCCTCGGTGGGGACATTTAATGAGCTGACGATGATGATAGCTTACAAAATGTGTTTGTCTGTATATTACGTAACAATCTAATTTTCATAATCCATGTACCCATATCAATAAACATATGACTCAACATATCTATGCTAGAACTCGCCGAAGAGGTCCTGGACTCCTTTACCGCGATTTTTTTTCATGCGTTTGCATCAAATTTTTTTGTACATCTACAGTTTGATCGTAAATTAAAACTGGTTCATTAATGTTCATAACTTTTAATTTATATCTCGTTTGCGTACGTGTCGATGCAAATATTGTGTGAGTCCCACGTGTGAGCGCATATATAATGAATAAGATTCTATCGCAGATTTTTTATGCGAGCGCCGAGTCGTAAATTGGAATAGAAAGACATTCGCACCCATATTTGTTTGAGGTGATACCATCGACACATTTTCCTCGCTGCTACTTCGCACTTATTACTTTACAGATTATATTAATAACAAACCTTCGTATAGGTTTTAAGTTATTTAAACTGTCTTCATTTTTAAACGCAGTCTCATTATTATGTACGTCTCAGAAAACCACGTTAACTTGCAAAAGATTGTTTCTCTCGCTTCTGATACTTTATGAGCATTACAAACAACGTTAATAAAACAATTTAACGTAACATAATTGGACTTTAATCGGCAGCGGACATTGTTTCGAAGGCTTGCTAGTACTTTGTAAGTCACGTCATCGGCTTGGGCACGATTTAATGCTGTTGATATAAACATTGTAGTTATAAACATTGACTCGATTACACCGCAATTTACCAGAGAAGGAAAAGAGGATCTATAAATATTTATTGTTCTCAACATTCGCTTGAGCAAAATTATACGGCGTATCGCGAAACTTTTTACCATATCGGCGACTACAATGGTGCACCTCGCTACCGTTGTAAACGCGGGTTATTCTAGCCACTTCATCGTAAAAACTTCATGCCAACGAGCAATTCTTTGTAATGTCCTAGCAATAAATTTGGTGTATCCGTGACATTTCAAAATAATAGTGTACGCGGTATTGCGGAATTAATACAACAAATCATTACTTGTCATTTTTTATTATTAGACACTTTCAAGATGCTTGCGAGGTTTTTGTTGGCTTGTGAAATTTATTCATAATAGTAACATTTATCAAGTTATACTAAAACACATAGTCTTAAAGAAAAAACCATAAACTTAGACAACATCAAATCCTGTCATTATCATTGTAGACAGTATTTCTTACATTTCAGGTACACATGTAATATCATATTAATTCACTTAATCAGTATGAAAGAGTGTTGAAACAAATATCTAAGGCCGATTAATAAATGTTTATGGGCCGCGCAACAGGCTTTAATCAGTTGTTGGCGGGAGACCGGCGCCCACCAAAGGTGTGGACATCTCTAAATAAATCTAATTATAACAAAACTTTTACTTATACAAAAATCAAATAACACTTTTGACCTTTTTCGTCTTAGAATTAAGAATCAAAATGTAGCACTCAATACATATCCAAACGCAGAAAAGAATGAGTGTCAATAAATATAAAGCACAGTAGATCACTTGTGTTGGATCGGCATAGTCGATATTTGTTTTCTACGCCTTTGATGAGGCCGTTCTTAGGGAAACGTTATACGGAAATAATTTATAATCCTACTGTGAAATGTATGTTATAAAGTCAAAATGTTAATTTCAACGATTATACAAATATTCTCCCCATATTTTAGTATAAGGAGAAAATTACGATTGAAATCATGGTCGAATAGTTTCGAAAAGATTAAGAAAGTGACATTGATGACAGGCTGAACCCTGAGGAGATTGATTACAATAAGTATATTCAAAATAGCGTATGAATTAAGGAGAGCTGCATATACGCTCATGACATAGGATTATACCGCTTCTACTGTTTGCCCACTCCTTATAAGGTGTGTTGTCTTTTTTTGCTCACACAAAGAGTGGAGCGACAAACGTTAATCATTTTTATCGGGACCTTGGCGCGTACTCGGAGGAATCACGCGGTGTCTGGAATCTTGCGTTAATTTATTGTAATTCAAAACAAATAGGCTCAAAATTCCTGCTGTGATATATTATAGGCCGTAGATAAGACGTAACGCTATTAGCTTGGTAGAAAATATAAAATTTTTTAGACTAATTATTTAATATAAACTTTACTTTTGTTTAAATATCCCTATTTAACCTTTGGATTATTTTAACCCTATTTAGTTGGATGAATACAAAATGGTGAATAATTCATGCGTTCAAAAAAAGATTTTGTAGAAATAAAAGTAAATAAATAAAGTGTTTTTACTTAACCATAAATAATTAAAAATATATTCTTTCTCAGGATAAGTAAGTTTCAATCTACATATCACTTAATCCTCATTAGACATATAATGCACATTCTAATTGAATACCTTTATAGACCACAATGTTTCATTTGGCACAAACGTATGTCAGACTAGAACGCAACCTCAAGGCGTGAAGACCAGTAACTGGTGTGTCAGTGGATTTCTTATGCGGAGCTTGTTAAACGTTGACGGGCGTCGCTCAATGTTGTGCGAGAACAATTTGCAAGGATTTGCGTACGACGGGGACGAATTTAAAATTCCTATCGGTACCTAGACGCGAGTGCTGCCTTGTTAGTGCGAATTTGTATTAAACTAGCTGTGTTACCCGCGGAACACCCGCGGTATAAGTTATTATTTCGCAAGAAAACGTTGCTTGTGTGTTTATCAAGTATGTAAGCTTACTATTAAAATCGTTTTTTAAGTTGCACAGCTCCTGCCACATGACCTGCGCGCCACGCGGTACTCCATAACTTTATTTTGATTAAATAAAAAGTTTGTTCTAAAAAAAGTAGCCAAGTTTTTCCTTATCACATCTAATTACACATATCCTTTAACACAGTTTGCAATCCTTTAACAGACCTTGCGATTGTTTAATAAATAGTTGCATGTGCCACTGTTGGACGTATGTTTCCTCAATTCCATGCCAGATATACTCCATCTCCGTTATTCTTTTCCACCAGCGTAGTTCTGCAACTCTTCCTCTGCTTTATCGGTCGTCGATATACACATCTTAGTATTATTAAGTATGTTATTTACACTAAATTCTGTTTAACTTTGATTTTGCTAAACTGCTTCCATGTCAGCTGTGCTTGTCGTGGCAGTTTGTAATTAAGGCATCACTACTTGTTAGTATCGCTTACGTATGTATAATGTCAATGTAATAAGTGTATGTTTTGTAAACTGTCCTAAAATAAATAAATAAATAAATAAATCTCATCCACTGCCAATCGAACTTGCCGGTCGCAAGACTAGAGTTTAGAAACTAGGTTGGGACCCAGTGTGTTTATTATATAATATAATCTATCTTTATTGCCACATAAATGTTACATTATTTCTTATTGTAAGTCATACATTTGTTAAACGTCAGAAGGTTTCGTTTCTAAGTGAGATAAGTGATCGCTATTATTTGCTGCGCACTCTCCTGCTAGCGAACTAGGGCTTAGCTTTGCAAAATCCAAATTAATTTCATTCGGTACTTCCAATTCTTTTATTGGGGTTCACTGGCAGTATAACTCTCAATTAGTTTGAGGACTTCACACTCATCATGGTAAGGTAATTAGGGGTCTGCAAACTCACCATAGATACCAGGACAGAACACGCAGTTGTTTTAGTAAAAAAAAGTTACAAGCCACCCAAATTGCAAAGCATGAAACGAAGAAAAGTTCACCGTAGCAAGCCAGCACTCGTGCTTCGGAATATTGTTAGCGCAGGCCAGCGATTTGCATGCGCTCGTTAACGCATTGCTGGCTGAATGACATACGTCGCTGATTGTCTTCTCGTTGGTACGAGCTGAGGAAATTTGATTATTATGTATCTGTTAATCTTTGTATTTTATTAATAAATACGTCTTTGTATTTTATTATTAAATACGCACCTGAAATTTCTCAGCGCGATTTCGAAGACTTGGTGAAAACCGAGTGGAGTCTTGAATTATTTAAAAAAATTAAATCAGGATTTTGTGGTCGCTGTTCTATATTATCATAAAGGTTCTTACGATAAGTGTCATCAGGGCATATAAAGGATGATCACCTTTTCGTAAAAGTCTAGAACAGATCTATTCCTTAGAGGATATATCTTGTCTTTGTATGTTTTTATATTTAAAGAAAGAAAGAAAGAGTGTATTCGAAATTGCTAAGTGAGGAATTAGATGCTTTACTAGGTGGTAGACTCGATACTGAGTCGTCTAGGTAGGCATCACCGCAGTGCCAGATATCGTCCCGTGAAACAAGAGTGGGGACTGTAGCTAGTGAAATTACTGTGTATAAGAGAACTAACATCTGTTGTTTCGGGTGACAAGCACAGTGAGGCATTGATGATAGATAATAACTTGAGCGTAGCCTCTGATCGACATACTCATTTCGTAACATAAAAACAAATGCCTCTATGTGTACGTTTAAGGACAAACGCTAGTAAAATTACCAGGTATAAGCAAACTAATATCTATCGTTTCGGTTGACGGGCAACACTGTTGTGCACAGTGTTGACGGAAAAAAATGACTATCAACACTGCTTCTGTCATGGTCAGGCGTACCACTTTCCACCAGGAGAGCACACTAACAGTCCTGTTCACTAATGACATAAATAATTGAAGAACATAATAACATTAACATAAAAATAGGGTCTTAAAAATTTATAGCGCTTTCAGAGTAACTTTGACCAAAATCCCCTACATACCCTAAAATCTGATTCAATTAACTTTCAAACTTCTATTAATGCCGTAATTTCATTGAAAGACACCAAACCTCATTTACTGCTCGTTATCCAGTTGCAAGCGCATCGGCAGCCCATAAACCTTCATTTCCCAAGTGATACCCTTTTGTTTTAGTACAGCTGCCCACCATTGCGTCCAGCAAACGAAATTTCCGAATTTAAGTGCGAATACGTCATGGGAACAATTGACTCGCGCATTCCTAAGTAGCAATAAACTGTGACGTATGAGCCGTTTTAAAAGATCCAGGATGAAATCGCAAAGTTTGAGAGTTTTTTCTTGTTGTATTACGCCGTTTGGCTTGTTTTAAGTTTTGTGAATTTTTCAATCATTTTTCATTCTTTCTTATTGTTTCATTTCAATAAACAGAGAGATAATAAAAATATAAATTAAAAAAAATAGTATTTCAATGAAAGGATAAAAGAATTAGACTCCATAGACCAAAGAAAAGCAAGTTTGATTTTTGAATTGACAGAACTTCATACATGTTGGCTTAATAAATAAATATCTGCTGACATACACACAGCGCCATTTAGACCCAAAGTAAGAATTAAGCCTGATATATTGGGTACTAAACAGCGGACAAACATTTAAACATTTAATTTGTAACTCATACATATTTTATATAGAAAACACCCAGACCTTTACAAACAGACATATGCATACAAATGTTTTTACTGCCCAGGTATTGAACTCGGAACTCTTGATGTAAAAGCCGACGTCTCAACCATTACACCAAATAGGTCGTCAGATGCCTGGGATTTTTTATTTTCCTCTAAGCCTTGTACTTGTATTACCATAATAATTGATTTTTCTCATTACGTTAACAAAATCTATATGATAACTTCTTAGTTTAACGCTGAGAGCTGTAAAGGCCATTGGCGACCCATAGCAGATGTCATTTAAAAAAAACTTTTTTGTTGTAGGCATGTTTTAGTCATAAAAGTATGTTTCATTTAAATTTTCATTCATAAATCTTTACAGCGTCATAACTAAAATTAGAAATACCCATTCAAAAGTGATACCTTTTTCTCTCATTGTGTGAATCTTGCATACCGTACCAGTTAAACTAGATCACTTGGCCATCTGTACCGAAGTTAAATTTCAAGAGGAAGAAATCAATTACCCCCCATTTAAATAGTGGTGAAAGGTTAATGTAACAATTTTACGGTCCAGTTTAATCGCCACGTTTATAGAGCTCTAAATTAAATGAAGATACGATCTCGTTCGCCAACTGTATAGTAAGGTGGGATTTGCGATACTAATTCATTAAAGTCTAAATGGTGTTCAGTGAGACAATCTATATTAGAAACTGGAATATTGTGTGGAAAACATCGCATCTTATTTATTTACTTGCATTTATTGAGAAGCTTCTTAGTTTCACAAGAAATTATCTAGGCTGAGTTTGTTAGAAAAAAAATTGAAATATTTTTTTTCTTCATACATTTGAATATATTATATACAGCGTATATGCCAAAATAACAAATTTTATAATGTTAATTGGTCTTTCTGTTTATTCCGGGTAATCTTTGAAACGGCTGGATGGATTCGGATGGGACCTTTTTTGGCAGATAGCTAATGTAATAAAGAAAAATATAGACTGATTTTATTTAAGGCAATACTCTTTATTTTCAAAAAATAAAGCAATGTTGCGTTTTACAGCGGGAGAATATCTTATAAAGCGAGCAATACCGCAGAGAACAGAGGTAAATTAAGCGTGGAGATCAACATTATCATGAGTTTTTAGTTTTTTTTTCTATACTATAGTAAGCTTTTTTATTAAAATAGTTTTTCCATTAGAATTGAAGTGATGCAAATGTAAATTTATTATATTTTATGGAAGCTTATTACATATTTTAATGCTTTATCTCACAAATGTATTCCCATCCTTATGTAATATGAGATTCTGAACAACAAGCTTGTGTTTATTTCTAATGTTCAATTTATGATTATCAACATCGTACGAGTCTAAGAACCGATTTTAAAGATTCTTTATTTGTCTGTAGTGGTAGACCAGAGAAATCGAGGGAAAATGTTGTATGTTTGTTCGCAGATATCTTCATCTTATTCGAACCGAGTTTACTGATTCTTTTTATTTCTGAATACTTTCAAAAAATACCGACTTCTAACTTAAAAGCAAAAAATATTTTTTTAGCTAGGTAAATAGAAATGATCACATAATTATTTCATAGTTTTATGTCGGTTTTAAGTTCCAAACAAATTGTGGAAAATATTTTTTGCATTTTTGTTTGAAGTTGGTATTCTGTTTATTTTTTTTTATCATCCGTAATAAATATGGAAATTTTACGAAAATAAACATCATTTCGTTATCATAATATTATTAAAAAGAACCAATTATTATCTATAAAGATATATTCTATTATTTAACCCATATATTTTCTACAATTAATAATATGCGTTATGATGACCTTAAGTTTTAAGATATATATGCTTTCCTAACAAGTTGCGATGTTAATCGCTTCACATATTCAAGTCGCATGCATTCCGTTGTTCGGTTGGGTGCTTACGTTTTAACCCATTTTTTACCATAAGCAACACCAGAATATTAATTTTCCCGATCTTTCTAGTCCGTGGACCGCCTACATAGAGCCTCCCTAACAAAAATTACACACTCATTAGTTCTACGGGATGTTTGTTTGTTTTTATGGCAACTGGCGCCGCGGGTTCGGCGTTAAAACTAACGAAATTAGTCATAGTCAAAATAGAGTAAATAAAACTGACCCAGGACATGGTTTATTGGCCTACAAAAAATATATTGGATAGTATCAATGTGGAAGCGGCAGATTTTTGTTCATTTTTACAGGAAGTTGAATTAAGTTTTCTTTTGAAACATGTACATGGAACAGTAAAACTATGAGGGTTTGGTTGTTTTCTCATAAATGTGAAAAATCGGGGGCCTCGACATTTATTTATTTCTTTATAAATCGACTGTGAATTTTTAAGTATAAGAAGTTATTTTTCAAATGCTCATTAAGGTAACCTGTTTAAATATCTGTTACTAATAAATTGTATTGATTTTATGTATGTTGATATGGGTTTAAGTATTATGTTTTAAATTCTTTTCGGTAGTTATTGAGAGTCCGATACGTAAATGATCTGATACAAAATCTGTGCATCTGCAAATTCGGATGCTTTCCTTAAATTCAATAGCGTGTACGGACAGCAAAAGAGAACAAAATACGGTTCCGGTAATTAAAAGTCAATTTCTCAGCGGACGACAGAAGACACGACGCGAGTGACGCGCAACGTCACCGCAACGTCCCCGGCGACATATGAATAAGTGCGTGTTGATTGGAATTTTAATGGTAGGTAATGGGCGGGACAATGATGAAATTGTCGCTAACAAAGATTGTATCAGTGCACCATGATAAGATATGGATCAGCGGCTGTTTCAAAGGCAAATTATGGACGGACGCTGTCGATGAGGACTGGTCGGCTACCAGTGTTACAACCGATTTGAATCTATTTAGCTTTGTTAGCCACTACTAAGATTTATCACGATCGTAAAATTGGTATTCTGTAATTGGTTGTTAAAAGTGTATTTGCATTAACTTATAGTTTATTAATATTTTCTGATACCTTGGCTAAGATAATGTTTTAATAAAACAGTTTGATAAAATTAAAAAAAATATTAGTGTTATAAAGAATACAAGTTAGCTACATCTACGGTAAATAATTTGTATTCCCATAAATAAGAGATCCAGATTTGAAGAAAAACAACAACTATACTTATATAGTAATTATTTTCCTTCAACACTTACTTGTGCAAAACACCTGAAGCGATAGATGTTAGGTGTTTTATACCTAACTAGCTTTTGTCCGCGGCTTCGCTCGCATTAAATTCGGGATAACACGGTACTTGCATTTATCACTATACATACGATTTCCCCTCCCTCCAACTTTGAAGGTTTCGGGGGTCAATTTCAGATTTTTTTTAGCAAAAAATATGTTATAGTGAGCTAACCTTAAAAGATAGACATATGCTGTCGCGGACTTTTTTGTAGACCATTAAAAGCAGAACAATACTCTCATACATGACTTTTGTGTAACTTTAACCGTTTACGCAGCGTACGCAGCGGAAGCTCCAAGTATGAAAAAATACCCCCGATTTTGAAACTTTCATTGCTGCTCCGCTTCTATTACTCGTAGCGTGATGATATATAGCCTATAGCCTTCTCGATAAATAAGCTATCTAACACTGAAAGAATTTTTCAAATCGAACCAGTAGTTCCTGAGATTAGCGCGTTCAAACAAACAAACAAACTCTTCAGCTTTATATATTATATAGTATAGATAATTTCACTAGCTAGGTCGCCTCTTCAACAAAAACACTCGATATAGAGCTGTTACCAAAATGTGTTTATTATTATGTGTTTAACTAAACAGTAATAAATTTAAACATATAAATATTTCGAGGGTAATTTGCTATTTGTTTAGTTATCACAATGACGTTGACGTTTATTTTTGCTCGTATATATTTTCTCATCATATCGTGCATCATAAAATATTATGTAAATCATGGATGCCATAAGTGATTTAGGAATTCGGTGTCTTTTATCAAAGTACAACTAGTCAACAATCCCTTTAACCTTTTAAAGTTCATAACTATTCCCGATTGTTTAAGTTAAACAAAATTTTTTTTATTATTTTTTTCAACTTTTAAAATGATTGATTATAATCCGGAAAGCTCAGTCCCAAATCAAAAAGTAAATAAAACATTCAAATATAAAAATACAGGAAGTGATGAAATTAGTCACCATACTTCCATTCCCACAGAGTAAAAGGATACTGCTTAGTTCGCCTATTAACCCTAAACTGTTGTTTACGTACAGTGTATGGTTAATTTGGCCGACACTTCCGCGCTGGTACGGTAATGACGGTCATATCAAACTGGCAAATCATCATGCGACACATTCACCGTGAGAACTTATACATAATTTATAGTGATAAAGAATAAATCAGCATCAAATTTGAAGTTTGTGTTGAATAATTTTTTGGATATTTAATCTTTAATAAATCTTTATTAAGTAAATTTACATAGTAACCCTTACCATTAGTCCCAAAAGAGTTTGAGGTTCGCACATTATACTTAAAATAGAGAAAGGACAACAATTTTTTGAGTATTGGCTAATAATATTTTTACCCACGCTTGCGTGCATTGATAGGTGTGTATCAGTGTGAGTAATATGAAGTTGTGTTTGTGGTGTGTGAGTGTATCCATCGAACAAGCTAATTAAATAAAAAAAGAATAATATTTTTTTGTAAATACATACATATTATACATAGAAAACACCCAGATCAATTCAAACAGACATGTTCATGCACACAAAATATTTGAACTGAGGATCGAACCGGAACCTTTGGTGTAGTAGCTGACGTCTCAACCGTTACAAAAATGGGTAAAATATTTTTCTCTTCCTTCTCTAATAAGGAATGTAATATTTTACATACTTTATTAAAATATATATTAATGCCTACAGGAACTCTATGATCGTTGCTGACCCTTCACCTCGCGTGCATGTAAGGGTTGACAACCATTTAGTTCACGGTTTGATAACAGTAATTTTCACGCGTGAGAAATATTCTTTGTTACAGGAAATTGTAAATTGAATACTTTGGGTTGATCTAACACCAACTTTTATTATTATTAAACTCACTCATCAGTATTACCAGAATGCTGAAAATAGTGTTAGATACATTCAATTGTTAGGTAAATAAATTCAAAATAACATTTTCGCTAGTTATACTAAAAGCTTTGTGTTAGATAAGCTAAGGTACCAAAGGAAAAAACAAGCAGCTAATTTATTCAGGTCTAAATTTTAACATTCTGTTATTGGTTTGGTCTTTGCCTACTTATTGCTGCTAGTCCTGAAACTGTTTGATTTTTTCAATCCAATCTATCGGTGCGGTTAAAACGTGCTAATGAAGGTTTACTACGCTATAGAAAGTCTCAGGCTCACTAATTAAAGCTTTGATTTAACTTAAAAGTGTTTTCTCTGTCTCTTTCAGTGTCTCCTTAACTCTCGGCGGAATTTGAGTTGCTTGCGTTATTATAAACATAAGTTTCTACAGTTAGTGAACAGCAACCTTTTAACGGTCATGCTATAAATAAGTAGACGGTTAACTTTAAAACTCAAGAAGAAGACACAATGATACTTTTTGCAAGTGTTTTTCATATCTAATATTTCAGCTATCTTTTTAATAAGCTGCTGACATCTGTTTTCTTATTCCCGTAATGAGTTTTAACGACATTTTAACTTGTCTTGAATGCTCTTAGTATTCCGATCAAAGCACGCGATAGGCAAGATATAACGTTGACCACTAGGACTTACAAGTTAAAGTCAATTATAGGTAACTCATACGGTATGGCTCTGTGGGTTTCTAGTCGGATAACATGACCAATTAGTACAGCCTTTTGATCCGCAAACTCCGATCGACTATAAATAAGTTGAAAGATATTTTTACAATGAATACGTTTTACGCTATCTTTTTGTTAATAAGTTAACAAAGGGATTATAATTAATCCCATAACAATTCTTAGCAACTTTCTTAAAAAAAAAGACATTTCTTGTTTGCTACAATTTTCTTAGATTAGTGATGCACCTATTATAAATATACTAGGAAATTTGGTTCGTTCTAAGTCTCAATGGTCCATTTCACGACTTACAGCACATGAGTATCGAATGCATCAACAACATGGAAATAAGTAAAAAGAGATTTTCTCCCTTTTACTATGGCTATGCTTATTCCAAGAAATGACAAGCAAAATGATTATTCATTATAAATATTCATAAAGCAGCCTCCTTTACCTCCTTACCATTCAACCTCTTAAATAACACTTATTTGACCCCCCGTGGCATTGAATATGACGTTGACGGTATCGCGCCAATCTAAGTCATTCCCATATCAATTGACAGAGTGTTGACGTGCAATCGATACGAGTAAGTGACGGATCGGTCATCTTCGCTATGAGTGTTCCAACTTACAAATTAATTTATGACAAATCACCTTATGTAAATCGGCCTTTGATTTTTTTACTTGAACCAGTTTGCCGTTTGACGACAGTGAACTGGTGTTAAGGTGTTTGGATGTAATTAATGAGCAGTTAAACATAACACAACTTCACATTATTTAGTCATATATGGTTTTCGTCAATTAAAAATATACTTTACCCTATTCCTAAAATTATAATTATAAAAATATAAATGCATTACTCATACTACCATTCGGTCATCAGGATTAGCGTATTTCAGTGCAGTTGTTCAAATTACTTTCTTTGATTATTAACCCATGTAAATTCCTTGCAAAAGCAAGTCCGGCAAAGTGATTGTGTCACAAGTTCCCACGGTCCTCGTAATGGATCGCTTCGTTGTCTCTGAACTCGATACAGAAGGCATAGACTAACATCAATTTATGTTAATGAAAATAATAATACATTTTGAAATAAAAAACCAAAACCAGTCTAATTAGGAATATGAAACAGAGGCACGACAGGGAATGCGGAGTGCCGGTGTATATGGCCCAAAGTGAGAGAATACCTACGTTCAGTAGATAGTAGACTGCGATAGGTTTGAGAGAGAGGAAGACATCGTCGTGGGAATCTGATAAGATTTTGATTTGCGATCAATTCAGATCATCACGACTTTTGCGCTTGACCAAACAAGTGGATTCTTTGACGTTACCACGCGTAATGTAAGTAAGCTAAAGATACTACAGGAAAATTGATATTATTGTTGTGTGTGAGGTTTTATCGATGACAATCTTATATTTTACGGATAAGCATCCAAAATTGAACACGACAGTCATCTAAACGTCTAAATTAATAAATTAATTTAGTAACTATTTAAATAAACACGCAATTTACATTTTGGGTACAATTTGTTCAGTAGTTATAAACTTAGAGTTGAGCGTAAAAGGCGAAGACCAACCATATGGACCGACTACCTAGTTAAGGTAGAAGGTACGTCTAGTTATCAGTCAGTAGTTTAAGGATTCGTTCAGCAGTGGACATATTTAATGCTGCAATGAAGTGAAAAGTGATTAAGCTTTTTATTAAGCCAATGAAAATTATTACTCTCCTGTTAGTTCTGTGACCCTTCTGTACATTCTACCTTCATATTTTGAGTATGATCAAAGTGCAGGCGCGCCCCCTATCGCGAAATCGCGCGTCAGTGCGATGGACTATAAACACGGATCTGACAAGGAGGCCTGTTAATATAAACGAACACCATCAATAAAAACAATTATCACTTCATCAGAACGTTAACGTATTACAAGCTTTTAGGTAGGTACTCGGTTAAAGAAATCAGTACATTTAATGGTAATGCATTTTATTTATTTGTGCGTAGTTTGTATTTTTTTGTATTTGTATTTGTTTGTTGCGGAGAGCGTCGGTGGCTCAGTGTGTGGACTGTCGCCTTCCTACCGGGAGGGCTGAGGTTCAAAATCCCGACCACGTACCAATGTGTTTCGAATTTTCGAAAAATATGTACGTTATCCGATGCTCTTACGGTGAAGGAAACATCGTGAGGAAACCTTCATGCACGCCTGCGAAGAGATTCAAGGGTTGTTTGTGAAAGTCGTCCAATCCGCACTGGGCCCCGTGGACGACTATGGCCTAATCACCCTATACGGGTAGGCTCTGCCCCTCGGTGGGACGTTTAATGAGCTGATGATGATGTGCGTAGTATATAACCATGTAATATATTAAAAGATCTAAGTGATTTGTAAAAGGGTAAATATAACTCATTGAACCGGTTAAACTCATTCTTTATTATTAAATTATAGGGTTTAATTTAGGTATCTCAATATTTTGAAGATGCCATGATCACGACTAAGCACAAAAAACGTCATATTGATTGTGGTGAAATGAACAAACAGCAACATGTTTCTCTTTTTATACTAGGTACCATTAAATAATGAATAAAAATGACGCATATTTACAATAATAACATATGATATGGTAAAGAATGCCTCTAGTCATTAATTCATGATATGTAAAAATATTTTTTTCCTATATAAATGTCATAACTCTTGATCGTATGTAACTGTTCAATAAAACACCTTAACAGATTCAAACCCATGATTTTTTATTACACCTGGGTGTCAGAACTCGACAGTACATGGTCACCTTTACATATTATTTATTACAAGTATATATAAACATGCAAAATTAACAAATCCCAAAAAGTGTGTAGCTCCATCAAACTCGACTTTGGGGCCACATTCATCAACGCAAAATTGCAATTTGAACTCGTCAAGGCACATTCAAATCAAACATACAGTAAAAAGCAGTCCGCTAACAACATCATCGTATGAACGAGCGTAACTAATATTGTTTAAGTCCAATATTGGATTGGGGGCATACAAAATTAATAATTGCACTTTCACAATGTGGTTGGACTTAGTTATCAGCAAAGATGACTAAATTTTTGACAGGTGCTAACTCAATTCAGCCTTTGTTTTCGGACGAATGTAATTCCTCACAGGAAAATATCAAATTATAATAATCTGTATATAGCATTTATGAACTAAGTTTTATGTAACGTCATAATATATGGACAGATCAAGAAAGTCCCTCATAATATTGAATTCATGAATTAAAGGTGCTAGAATACAATACAGTAGTAGCAATAGTAGATGATGATGATGAATAGTAGAAATAGGTACTGTTTTGCTTCTAAATGCTTGTCACTTTATAAAGTTATTTTGAAACGCATCTGGTTTTCATAATATGATAATGTGAAATAATATTTTTAAATGCTTTAGTTAACTAAAGCTATAATTAGGAAGGTATTACTAGTGTTCCCCGCCGATATTAGGGCTTTGACATAATCCCTAAGCTTGGCGGATTGGAGATAGCAGAACCTACCAATAAAGACTAGATTTAATAAGAGACAGCCCTGCCTGCTTCACGTTCTCTTATGAATGCTTTGTCACTAGGTCACCTAAAACACTAAGGGTATTGGTTGTTGTTTTCTGATCCACTGTAGGAAGTCGGACTAAATCTTTGTCATGAGACATATTCATCTCATAAATAAGAAAAAGATATATTAGGTTGAACCTTTAAATATTAAGATTACACTGAAACATATTTCGTAATCTTATTTTTACCTTAAACTCCTCGTATGAGTATGTTGAAAGAGTGGGCACTAACGTACACGTAAATTTAATGTAAAGCCATATGAAAGCACACTTACAATTATTAAGGGCAAATCAGTGTTTTCGGACGAATACTTTCATTACTGTGTAGTACTGCCGCCCTCCGGCCCGATGGACCGACGACTTGCGGAAGGTCGCTGGTGGATGCTGGATGAGAAAAGCTGGACCGGGATATCTGGCGCAAAATGAGGGATACCTATGTCCAGCTGTGGACTGCGATGGGTTAAAGACTGTTGGAGAGAGACTGTCGGTATAATTTATATACCCCATTCAACAAAATGTTTTCTCAATAAAAAATCTGCTTTTGATCAATATAGCCTGAAAATCTCACTACTGTGATATGAACTTTTTAGGAGGATCTGAGAGTGGACAAAACCCTTATAAGTACACAAAGCTTGATTAAAAGTACCCTGCGGTGGCCACTGTGCTAATATATTGTCTCACGCGCGAACTGTAAACCGAAGTGATTGGCATGTTAGATATGCGTAGTTAGGTCGAGTTAATAAAACACATGATTCATGCCTGCTAACTCTGTGCCGGCACTACAGCCATCCGTTAATTAAGTTACAACAAAACGGCCCTTAAGGCGACTGTTTGAAATAAGAAATGACCAGCAGAATAATAGAGGAGATTACGTCTGTATCATATAATTATTAAAGAAATAAGTTTAAACAATCCGATTATTAAAGAAATAAGTTTAAACAATCCGATAACAGGAACTCTCGATGAATCTTATTGACCTAACCAAATTTTGAATCGAAAACTCATGAAATTATTTAATGAACGCAAAGCACCGAGTAGAAGAAAGCTTTATTCAACCAATATTGATTGGTGGGTTCATATGATAGTTGAGATAGAAGCCGAAATCAAAGAATTTTCATGTAACTGAAGTACGAAAAGAGTCAAGACCATATTTTCAGTAAGCCATCAAATTACCGATTGCAATAGTTCTTTATAAGTAGATCACATCGAGCTCTTTAAAACGAAAAGAAAATTAAATATGCATCCTAAAATGCCTATCCGTAAATACATTGATCGAATCTTTGTAAAACTTATAAAGAATCAAAGGAAATTACTGTACATTTAAACAATGTTTTTGCAGTTATAAGTGTCATTAATAAGCTGTTACTTAATTAAATACCTATTTTATAGTCTCATGTTACCAAATCCTCAGGATGTAAGTTATATATTCACTTGTTCGTTCTTTTGTAGACCTATAATTTAGCGGGTAAAATTTATAGCTACTTAATATATTACAATAAAAGAATTTGTCTCCCTAATAAAAGCAATAATTGAAGGCTTGAATTAATAGAGCTCGTCAAGATTTCAATTAGCCAAGAGAAAATCGTCTTAAATGAGTATTTATTTGACTTCATGTAGTGTGGTAGTAATACTTAAGAGGATATTTAAAATGAGTGAAGTCGTAAATTATATAAAATGTTAAAACTTACGATGTAATTAAGGGAACACCACTGATTTGGATAAAATATGGCCGGTTTTATTATTTACTTAATTATATCTGCTGAAAAATCCGTAGTCTAAATAATCTGATACCAAATGAAAGCTTTCTTGAATCGAAACTTTTAATTTAAAAGACAACATTACATGTGAATTTGTAGGAATATTAATATAGCACTAGTATGGAAATAATTGTTTAAAATGTGATGACGCTTGTACTTTGCAAAAAAGCTGTTTTAGTCGAAACTTTAAGCTCATTATTGCTACATGTCTGGCTATCGAGAAGGCCTAGAACACTGTCACTTAGCAATTTTTCGGCAGTATCTTATAAGTCTTATAACTTTGAATTTATTGCAGATAATTTGCACTAGTCTCTCATATATAAACGAACCAAGATATTCAAACGTCGACAATAATGTAAAAGTGAAAGTTTGAATGTAGGGTGCTGTGCTTCGGCAGGAATAGGCCAACTCGACCGGAGTATAACATTATTTTTGCGTAATGTCCGATTAATTCCGAGGGATTCCTAAATCTCTCTTTTCACTGCCTATTTTATTTTCCCTCTTCTATTCAAAGGATGGCAATTTGTTCATAGCTTCTTCAGAGTTGCAAGTGTCCATGGGTAGCATATATCAAGTGAACTATCTGTTTGTTTAGTCATCATCAGCTCATTATATGTCCCCAACGAGCTAAAAGAGTCTACCCGTGTAGAGGGCATAGGTCTTACTGGTTCTCTCGGCCCAGTGCGGTTAGACCGACTTCACGCATAATATTTGTATTTTCGCGCACGCCTGCGCAGGTTTCCTCACGATGTTTTCCTTCACCGTTAGAGCGTCGGATAGACGTACATATAATTTAAAAAATCGAAAAGACATTGTACGTGACCGGATTTAAACCTGAGCCCTCCAGATTGAAAGTCAACAGTTCACACCTATGTACTCGTTTACCAGTATGTTTCTAAAGAAATTAAAAAATACAAACACCTTAAGCCTACTATAAAACCCTATTAGATATTTATGTTTAACAAAAGTTTACTTGATGATATTTTTATACTGCTGGGTTTGATGTATTTTCTTTTATTGTGAAACCGTCATTCATACTCGATTTAATTCTTATTCCAAGAAATTTACGGTCTACATCAACAGTTACGCAGCCTTTATATTTTGATACGAGCACATCTTCCCGACTGTTTAAAAGACAACTGCTATTAAGTTAAAATACGGCTTTTAGCCTACACCAATCTCAACTTGGATATCATTGAGTCTCACAATTAAACGTTCCGAAATTCGAAATTGTATTACGCTTTAAGCTTTCTTATGAGCTACATAAAGTTGTTTCGGCTTCGTTACGCTGGCCGCGATATGAGTGAAGACGTAATTAAAAATAACGCCCTTCTTCTCGTACTATATCAAATACATAAACTGTTTACGCAACATCAATAGAGGAAACAATTACAGCGGTGTAACGTACAGCACAATAAATTCTTTAGTTTACGACACGTTATTTTCAATTATATTTTATATTGGTGTCTGAATGAAACATGTTTGTAATGTCTTCATTTATTTTAAATGGAAGTAGCAATAATATCTATCCGTTATTAGTGCTTTTGTAACAATACTTTATTTCTCTCAGTGACTTTACTTTTGATGTGATTTTTAAATTTAAATACCTTATATAAATATTTTTTATAATATTATTTTATAGAGTTCTGTTTATAGAAATCTTGCATGCTATTAAAATCAAAATGGTGCACTGGACAATTAGTATTCCATAATCAACGGGTGCAATTAATGCTAAAAAAACAATCTATTGTAATCTAAGTGTAAACTTTTTTAATGATTTATATTTGATGTTACTATATTGCCGGCCCCTTACTCTTTAATTGATGTTCGATTGCCAGTAACGCCGCCCGCGCATCGTTCCCGCACCTTCATTCAACGCATGGTATTTGTATTAAATAATTTTACCAGCTGCCTTCAATTCATCAGTTGTTTAACCGCAATTTATTTTGAGTATAAAAAATAGAATGTACACGTCCTCACAAAATAAAAAATATCTCACGACATGAACAACCAATTATTATTATTGGCTCAGTCTTAATCGGTGTTGACTTGCAACCGTTCGTCAAGTGTTGACTCGTGTTTACTCATACGTATTTTACGTAAAAAAAAGAGAAGAAAAACATTTATTGGCCACAAGGAACACAAGTAATAAATATGGGGAATATAAAAGGAATGTTGACTTTGGAAATGGTTAATATATTTGCATGTTTTGTTAAAATATCACTAGATTGACTGTAATTATACCAACAACGGAAACTGAGGAGGCTTTTACATCGAGGCCTTTGTTTTTAGGTAACCTAGTTATTCTTGTTGTTTTTAACTCGAACCAAATACAAAACCACTTATAAGATGAATTCAAATACAAAAGGAAAAAGTTAAAATGAAAAAAGATTGATTGTAAAGTCAATGAGGTTAACGAGGTAATAATTTTAAAATATCATCTAAAAGTAGAAAATGTACAGCAGATTGCATTACATTAAATGGTCCTGCATAAAATGTAACCCGAAAGGAGAAAAACATAAGGCATACACGCGTTATGTTTATAAATATTTCCTGAGACACATCAATATTACACAATTCATAATTGAAAATACATTTTGTAAAAAGACTTGATTCCATTTCAAACAAGCAATAATATAGTTGAGATGACGGTTATTCACCAAGGTTTCCGGATTCGGGCAGTACGAACATTTTGAGTGTAGAAATTCTGCACATTTCTGCAAATTGCATTCTATATGTATGAGTATATATATGTGTTTGGATTCACAAAAAAAATTCAAGGCAACTAGAACAACATAATTTGTAAAATAATTGGAAACAATTTATAAATTTCCAAAACGGTCTTTACATTTTCTGCAGAAGTGAAGCTTATGTTAAGTCCCGAATAAGTAGAATTGCAGAACCCATAGCATTACAAAAGTCCTATAAATGAGACATGGTATTATTAAGCGATACTCTATATCGGTCCATCTTATTGGCGCGTTTTTAATCCAAGAATGATGGATGATTCGAACCTCCAATTTAACCCTACCACTTTTTTCACCATCTTCCTGTCCACAGTACTGTATTGTTTAACTTGTGTCGTTTTGGTACCGAACTGGTATAAATCAGACAGCGTCAGCCTCGTCAGCGGATGCAGGTGGATTATAGGACATAGGGTATCAGCCGGGGGTCCATGTGATTTTAAAATCTGTCGCAGATTTATAAAGTAAGACGACTATTGTCTTGGTAAGCCGGTTTTCATTGTTCGAGTGACAAACATTCTATCTAGCTAACGATGCTTGATGTTGCACATCCTTAGATAAACACTTCTTCTTCTTAGCGTGTTGAAGGCAAACACACATTCAAATTTTAGCGACCCAGAAAGCAGCCACAGCATTATCTGACGCTGTCATTAGGTCCTCTCGCGTGCAGCTGGAAGGGCACGCTGGGCACGATGTCGGATGGGCCATCGTTTGGGCCGAACCACAAAGGCAAGGTAGTATATCCTGTAGTAGTATAAACACTAAAATAACTAGATGCACAATCTCACTCTAAAGTGCCGCGGCAATATTATGCCCATTCGTGAGTTGGGTAAAATTTTCATAATCCCGTCGCTCGCTCATGTCATAGTGAAATTGTAGTATGCTCATGCTTTTGATTTTGTACAATTTTATTGACGCCTAAAGGTCAAAATTTTAATGAATAATTACGTATGTTTTCAAGCAAGCGGCTCGGACACTTTTTGGTTGATATTTATTTGTTATTGCATATAGTTAGTTCATTCTTTATCTTAGTTTACCTATTTTATTTTTATATCATATCATCATCATGGTTTGATAACTATGCTCAGTGTGGCTACGGAGAAAAATATAATAATAACTTTGTTATTAAGCAAAAATCAAAAAACGTTTTTGAAGATACTTATCGGGAGTGACGTATTTTTTTTCAGCTTTCAGCCAAATTTGAACCTATTTTAAATCAGAATCCTACTCAGTTTGCATCGTACGCAACAGAATAATCTCACTAGAATTTTCACTAGAAATTTCTGAATTCGTGCGCAAAGTTTGTGTTATTCCAATACGATCAATAATAAAGTCCCAATACACCACTGCAATTGCAGTCATCTCGCCGATCAGGCCTTGTCATTTAAATGTAATCAAGTGCAAAACTTCTGTTAGTTTTATACCCATTTTAATGTAAGCCTTAATGGACGTGCAAAAGCTTTGTGAGAGTATAATTTTCATGTAGTTACTTGCGTATCGGCGTAATCCGATGTTACGCGTCAGATCATGTCATAATAATTACGGCGTAGTAATTATCACGGCCGCAATAATCGATATCATGTTAATAATTTATTACGGAGTGTCCAAATATAGCCGGACGCAGCTGAGGCGCTGCGGACGTGGCGCAGACCGCCCCATTTCGAAACATACCACTCGTGAGGATGTAAGCGCTGAAAAACAAGTACCAAGATTTGGTTTTGTATAAAACCCTCAATAATTGAATGGACTACAATTTGTACGAATGAAAAGCAAGAACTTGGAATGTGTGCGGAGTATATGAATTTTGAGTACGTAATATTCCTTACATATTTTTTAAATATGTACTAAAACTCTTCTTTTACAAATACACACATACAATAATAAGCTCATTATTACACTACACATACAGTTCACTATCACATAAACTACTCAACCTCACCTTATACTAATACAAGAAACTATTATTTAGAATACTACTCTCGCGTGCAAGTAAATCGACTCAAGCCTCAAGTGCGCATAAAAAGTGATATAGCTAAAAATAACTTATTTTACCTCTATATAATGTTTTACATAATTAAAGCCTAGTAATTAGGCTTTCAAATGGTAGCATAATATCAGTAATTTAAATAAACACTTGTACTTAGAATGCAACTGAACGCAACCTCCCGTAAACTGCTCTGCGCTCTATTCACAACTTGCGCGACACAACCCCCTATAAAACCCCCTGTAATCGTTTTTTTCTTATCAGTCGCTCATTAGACGTTGACCTGAACACATCTCTGCAAATTAAAGCCGTCATTTGAAGAAAATTATGGATACAACACCTGAAGAAGCCGCTCAAGTCGTTGCCCTGTTGCAAGAAGGGTTGAACCAGCGAGAAGTCGCTCGTCGTTTGAATATGAGTCAGTCCGCTGTCTCGAGAGTATACAGAAGGTTTCAAGAGACTGGTGCCTTCACTCGGAGGCCTAATACCAGCCGACGCCGGTGCACCTCGGAGCGTGACGACCGGTTTTTGGTCTCGACCTCTCTCCGAAATCGACACCTTACCGGCGTAGATGTGCAGCAGGAGCTACGTCAAGTTCGCGGGGTGACTGTCAGTCAGTGGACAGTTAGAAGAAGGTTGAAAGAAGCTAACCTTACTCCGAAAAGACCCGCTACAGGCCCGAAGTTGACCACAGCTCATCGTCAAGCACGCCTTCACTTTGCTCGAGAACATTTGGATTGGAGCATAGAGCAATGGCAGTCAGTCCTGTTCACAGATGAGACGAGGATGTGTCTCCATGGCAGCGACAGGAGAGGTCGGGTATACCGTCGTCCCGGTGAACGGTTTTCACAGTGCTGCTTTGTGGAAACCGTTGCATATGGTGGCGGATCTTGCATGATGTGGGCTGGAATTTCCTTAGAAGGCAAAACGGACCTTGTTTTCGTTCCTGGGGGAGGCCGGGAGGAGGTCTGACCAGTGATCGTTACATTGAAAATGTTCTACTGGATCAAGTTGTCCCTTATCAAGGCTTTATTGGGGAAAATTTCATCTTGATGCATGACAATGCCCGATGTCACACTGCTCGGGCCACACGTGATTTCCTGAACGAAGTTGGAATTCACACTATGCATTGGCCAGCGCTCAGCCCCGATTTAAATCCCATTGAGCACATATGGGACGAGCTCAAAAGGAAAGTTAGAGCGAGGAATCCAGCTCCGACAAACATCAATGAGCTCAAGACTGCGTTGGTAGAAGAGTGGGTCGAATACCACAATCATCCATTAAAAAGTTGATAAGGTCGATGAAGAATCGCATGAGAGCAGTGATCAGAGCTAGAGGAGGGAATACCAAATATTGACACGAATAATTTTTTTATCTTACGCACATTTTGTTTCATTTAAACACAATAACCCCATACTGTGAAATTGTATGAATTTTCAACATTTTTTACATTATCATTAGCATTAACCTTTTTTACTAAACTACTGAATCGATTTTCATGCAACTTACACCATTTTAAAGCTCAATTACTAGGCTTTAATTATGTAAAACATTATATAGAGGTATAATAAGGCATTTTTTAGTTATATCACTTGTTATGCGTACTTGAGGCTTGAGTCGATTTACTTGCACGCGAGTTTAGTTTCTTACTTAGTATTAGTGTATTAGTGTTTGTAATAGTTTCCTACTCCTGTAAGAATTTGTTATATTTACTTTGACTATAAGAAATATTATTTTATCCTGGGCCCGCCTGAACGACTAAGTCTATATACCTATCCTATACGGGTAGACTGGTGCCCCGCGGTGGGGACGTATAATGAACTTATGATGATGAAACGAGCTGACAGTTTCCGGATATTTAATGTTACCGCTAACCATAGACATTCGCTACTCCGAAGAGCAATAGAAAATTGCCAAACTTTAAAAAGTGAGGGAAAAAAATAGCAGTGGATAGGGTATTTCAGTAAAAATAATGGTATCACGCCGGTCGAGGTGGCAAACATCTACTTTTACATTATTGTGGAGTAAATACCACCTTCCACTGTTTATTTGATTATCTTGATTCGTTTGTTTATGAGATCCCAGTGCATTTTTTTTCTAATCAATACTATGTTATAAAATGCTACCAAAATATTGCTAAAAGGTAGTGTTGTTACCAAACATGTAGCAATAATAATAGTGTTTCGGCTAACAGAAGCTTTTTTGCCACGTGCAAGCGTCATAACATTTTAAACATACATTTCTATACACGAACGCTGTGACCACTAGACCAAGAAGGCAGTCGGAACACACACATCGACACTCTATTAGAAATTATTGTTTTATCCATTAGCCGAGGCATTTTTGTAAAACTCCTTAATATCGTTACATTTTCAGTGTAACCAGACGACACTATATTAGAAGAATACATGAAGGACGTTTGTATTTTTAATGAAACATTAAGTTACAAATGACACATTTCAGTGGTCTCAAAAAGTAACGGAATAAATCTTAGAAAGCTCCTTGACAATTTACCGTTTACAAAAATCCTTTTTAATGGTAAAACTTTTCACACAAAATTCGATTAAAATAAAGAAGACAATGTTGCTGCTTCTAATTTGGTAATCACTTTTTGTTATGGTTATTGCTGAAGATTCAATAATTACATAAATTGTGCAAAGCTTGCGAATTATGAGAACATAAAATAATCAACGAGTATAACAGTAGCTTAATTACACAAATCATTATTATTAAATTATGCATCTCATAAGTTTGATACGGTTTCCAAAAATAAATTAAGGAATTTTAAATAGTCTTCATAGAAATAAAAAAGGGGTGATTTAATGTCGACAAATGATCATTAGATTATACAAAAGTGTTTTTTTTAATTTAAGGATCACCGATTTTTTGTTTAAAATTATGTCTCTTTGTACAAAAAGTCTTCGGCGAGCCTAATCCGAATCTAATCGGTGCAATTTTACAATCATTGAAACAATATAAGAATAATCTATCATAATTTGTATTTTTTCAACGAGTACAAGATTATGTCGGAGATATCGTTTTCGCATCAGTCTTTTCCAGTTCTCTGCTGGACACATGTAGCAGTTAATACCGCGGAATATATTAAGATATTCGCATATAATTAGCTGCCCTGCAATTGTGGTTCTCTACAACGGAAGCGAAACATCCACATGGGAAACTATCATTTCTGCCAAGTGAAATTAAATCTATAAAGTTGGACAGAGTCCTCGACTTCCTAAAAAGTGCCCAACTTTTAGATGAACTCTACAAGGGGAGCGAGTCACAAAAGAGCTTCAAGATCGAAGTGACTACAGGTCTGTTTAAGCCTGAATAGCCCCCAAAACCCCCAACTAATAATAATATTGAATTGAATGAAATATTTATATTGTTGGATCTTATTATGGTGGTACACCTTAGTAACCCTTAGTAAGTGCATTTTACGGCGTATGGTTTCCACCCATAGCATTAATCATCCAAAAGTAAACAAACTAGACTAATAATAAACTGATGAACTATTTTGTAGAAATCAATTTGAGGCGCCGTTCTCACTTGCGGCGATTTCTCCCTTCATCAATCAAGGAGTGCGACTGTCTGCCGCTCCTTTCAGATTGCCCTCATTAGAGTGAGATGGAAAGATAATCATAGTTGCAAGAGGCAAATGATGGAATAGTACGTAAGTAGTAACTTTGGTTCACACGGGTCCCTAAAGGTCTGATAGAAACACAATCAATATTTCTTTTTAAATGATGAAATATGCTTGTATTGGGAATTCCAATAACGCAATCTGCGGCATACCACGTCGTGAAGTGGTATGGTTTGAAGATAAATGTATTGTTTTATTCTTTACATACCGATTTACATACCCCCATAAAAAAAAATAGGTGGTACTAATATAAAAGTAATTATAAAAGGGCAGTATGTGTGAGGGAAATAATTTCTGACACTTATAAAATAGTACCTATTTCAGAGTCAATTAACTCACCAAGGCAGATAAAGGCTAAGCAAGAAATGCCAATTGGACATCCCGTTACACTGATTAATGTCGCGTAGATGCGCTGCAAAGGCGTAAATTAAAACATAAAATTAGCGATCGGCAGATAGCAGCTCCTGTTTCATTAAAAAGTAATGAAAACTTCCACGGAATATTAATTGATCGAGTTATAAAATGCAACCAGATAAAATATATGACCGTCCGAAACAGCAGGTTTAATATGAATAAATGCTTAAGAGAAGGTTTTCAAAGAAAGCCTTCGCTAGGAAGATGTACTTTCAAATAGACAATAATCAAAAATGCACTGTACTTACGTACTGTATTTGTTTTGGTGTAATAATGAACATTATAGGCAAAACAGCTCATGAGTAAACATAGGTGATAATTTATTTTTTGAAGTTCAAATTGTTGGACAGCAAAGGGTTTATTGAGATAACTAGACAGGCCAAGTACATACAGGCGTATAATTATAATAAAAACAAGTACTACCAACACTAGACACCAGACTAGTGTAAACAAAGTCACCCAATATTATAATTAACTCCAAGAAACATAATAACGTAATGACTGGTTTGGCATGTCTTATTTTATAAATGTAAGAAAACGCCGCAACAGGCAAAGATAAACACACCACAACAGTATTCAGTGCAATTTCTTCTACTGTAATTTTGCCAAGAAAAACGCATATATGAATTCGTATAGGAACCAGTCAGATTTGAAGTTGGCTACAAGAAGTACAAGTAAAAAATATTTCATATTATTTTATGCGCCTTTTGTCTATCCCTGTTATGTTTTTTTTCACTGTTATGAGTGAAAATGATTTATATGGACTCCCGCTATCCCTGTTTATAAAACGATCGCCGAACACAAAGAAGGCAGATTCGTATCACACCACATAAATGTGTTCGGCATGACGCGTGAAGTTTGACACCAAACAGAGACGATAACATCTTAAAACATCTAATGTTTTAAACAAACTCTTTTATGTGAATTAACTCAATTTTAAAATATAAAAGAGATATTCCTTCTGTTTTTGATATATTGATGCGTTATATCAATTTAGTTTTTATGCCACAGAAAACTACTTTGTCATGTTTTTTAAATCTTATAAAATGTATAAAGTGAGTTTGCTATGAGAATATTCATCGCCACTTGTAAGCTTCATGAGTATCTCGAGTCAGAATCAGTCATGCATATTAGTCTAAAGTCTATCATGTAATCTGACTTGCGTATGCAAATATCTTCTATATATTCTATATAAATTGCTATGCGGGCTATTGTCACTAGCAAAAAATTCAATAATTTATTTCCGAATATCGCTCTAAAGCCTTAAAATAGGATGAAAGGAAATTATAATGTAGTTTCTAATGTAGGAAGCTAAATCGTTGGAAAGACTTATATATTATATTTATATAATATCATACACAGCGTTAAAGTAATATTCTATTTTAGTTACCCCGACTTTAACGCGAGCGAAGCCGCGTACTTAAACGAGCTTTTTCGCGAGTCTGAAGTTATGATGAAATAAGATTCGTCTTGCATAAAATGTGTTTACGTGTCTCTTTAGCGTCAATGATGTTGTTAAAACAAAGTGATTTAAATTAATGCAGACAATTAAGACTAATTGTTAGACAATCACAAATATAATTCTAATTACAAAAAGATGCATTGCCTGCTGCGGATCAGCGAGTGAACAATAAAACTCGAGGCCTAAGCGAGTTCCTTTAAGCACACCTTGCCTGCGTGCATTAGGATTCCGCACGGCACTTAGGAGCGCAACTCACCTACAGACCCGTTGCCCGTGTTCCGATTCGAACATAAAAAATAGAAGCTGGATAATGTTAGGATCTAGCAATGTTATGGAACAGGAAAACTGTAGAGTTAACAAGATGCAAATATTTTGATATGCAAGATATAGACGTTTTAAAGAAATTAGTGCTGTTTTAAATATTATATAAAAGGGCAACCTATTATTATGCTATAAATGTGTGCAAATTAATGTTAATGAACTGTCAGGATTCCATTCTAATTGGTTTATTTTACATAAATTACCAATTTAACTGACCCTTAGTCTGAACATTATAGTGATTGGCATTGTTGTAGACTTTATTATCTCATTACTGGAAGCACTTTTTCGTATAAGGCCTTATTAGATACTTTGTGAAAATTTCCAAAATAAATTTAACCTTTAAGTAGTACGTATATTGTATTTAAAATATTTGGTTTCTATGTGCATTTCTTTAGTTTCCTCTGTCGTAAATCACTATTGTTTATGCTTAGTATATCCAGATGTGTGCAACACTGAACCAGTCGACCGCAGGTGATATGTATTCTCCTATTAAATAAAGTGTCATCAACATGCAAAAAATTCTTTTGAAGCAGCTCTTGGTATTAAGGCATTAGGATTTACTTGCTTATAGTATTTTTAAACTATCATGTAAGACTCAACAAACTATTTATTGAATTTAGCAACCAACTTGTCTTTGCTTTTTTCAATCACTCGATGTATTTCAAGCACGATTGTTCTAGTAATGTTTGTAATTATTTGCATCCGTTTGACGCATTTAAATTAATGTCTTTTTTGTATTGTATGTATCTAAACATCATGGTCTATCATTAACTCCTTATAGAAGGATGATGTTCTTTTTCTGCGGTACAAAATAATGTGCAGGTATGATGTCGCTTCGCAGGACTTGGCTACAATTAGCTCGTCTAGTAAAGGAATTGCACCTGCTAAAACCTTAATAATTGCACTAAGCTAATTATTAACCAACTAGTTTTAAAGAAAATTAATTAATGTTCAATGCGTAATTTAAATAGTGGAACGTCACTTTTTGTTGTAAATACTACTACTACATGTATCTATTATGTGTTATACACATACCAAGTCAATCGAGTAGCTTTAGGACTACTATAAGTTGATTGTGCTATTTCATTTATTAGATATCTGTGAATTATTCCCTATCGCTTCGTTTCATAAATTTTTTGCACTCGATGTAAATTGAAGTAATGATTATGTAATCACCCAAATTTAGCGCTTATTTTTTACATACATTATGATTATGACCATGGAATTAAATTTTATATTCGTGGTTTTGGAACTTTTATAAGTCTACTATTATTTAGAATCAAAATTGGTACCTCAAAAAATTTAAAACTTAACGTTTTTAAAGTTTTGCTATAAATCCCATCTGAAGGAGTCAAAGATACCGCACCGTCCTTCACGAAGGCCGCGTGTCGATTGCGTGTGAGTGACCTGTCAACCGGCAAGCGCGCGCGCAGCGCTCGCGCCGAGTGCCATGTTAATTGCTACTACCAATAAGTCGCTCCGTCAACATAGTTATTTTTGAATTTATGAATTGGCAAACTTGCTTCATTAAAAGGAGATCGGTATCGATTTTTCACAAGCCCTAGCAAAAAGTATACTGACCTTGATCAAAATATCAATATTAATTCCAAGCATGGAATTTTATAATGCATTGTACGTACAACGGCAAGAGTTCTTCTCACTAACGCCTTTTTCGGTATGATACTGGTTGGGTATTCTAGGCGTTTTGTTGAAATAAAAATCCTAGGGCGGCATTCCCGGACCTTATATTGCAATGACAACATTTTAATACTTGATTAAAAAACATATTGCGAATTTATGTCGATGTTAATAATTCTTTATTACAGTTCTTTTATTTGATTCTATCACACAATTTACATACAATAATTTTATTATGGTTCGCACTGCTTCTTGAGTGAGTATCAAAATATAGGTAACTAATAGTATTGTGCTGGTAAAAGATAAAAGTCGCGACTGCGTTCTCACACCAATTCTCTGATTGGTCGTCGAACTTGTTGATACTTGGATCAAAGACGGCCGCCGGTCGTCGCTCAACATATCGCCCGTAAAATCTTCGTCATTCGCGCTTGAGTCGATGCGGGGGCGACGTGGTCGGTATACAAGCGCCGCCGCTGTTGGCAATTAACGCAACCAAAGATCATCAATAAACATCTTTATCGTTACATCGCTCTTGACATCGTTGGTACTTAACAACTAGGGACCAGTATATTATAACTTTTGAATATTCAGTCACGCACATCTTTCAACACGCTCCGAGCGCTCTTATTGCGTAGCCATTTTTTTATTTAGCCACCGAACGATATGCGACCCTTTTGAAATTAAAAGCACGCGAACGCTGCTAAGTATTGAATGACAAGTTCGATATACTCTTAGTGGGGATAACCTGTGTTTAAGACGCTTGGTACTTGATAAAGCTATGCTTTAATGACCAAGTGCTGTATTTAAAATCCTGTTGTACCAATTATGACCATTTAAACGAATGGTCCGAGCGTATGACGAACTGACGATACAAACGAAGCTAGCCGTCAAGCCTTGTACGGTAATCCGATCTTCGATCGACGTCGGCCTTTTGATATTGTTTTTCTTGGAATTTGAGAAGCCATTTGAAAGTACTGAAGCTTTAATACGGCAAAACTGTGCTGTTAGATAACGATATCGCGTAATCCTGTTTGTGGTCTAGTTAATATTTTATGGGTGCCGTTAACGAAGGCTATGATTGCAGATGACTTTAACACGCGTCGCTAAAGCGCCCCGTGGGCTAGTAATCCGTAAGTATGAACTCTACAGCACTGACATGCTTCGTTAATTTAGAAACTGGAAATTAATCATAGTTCGTTTATTGCTTACAAACAAGATCTCGAGAAGGCATCGATTGCGTGGTAAGATTCGAAATTCGAATTGTGCCTCGAGTCGCGTGAGCTCCTCACGCACAGATGCTAAGAGATACGGCGCACAGATCATGCGCATTGATAAGTTGATCACATGCATATCAGTTACTATGGCACACATCGTGAGAGTACGGGCTGTACTCCCATAATTCTAATATACTTTTAAAATTACTTTTTTAACTAAAATAAAAACTTCAAATTGTATCCCGGTTATGCAGAAAGTAGTATTTCAAACTTTAACATCCTACGACAATGAACAGTACTTCGCATACAGCATAGCTATGCGGGCCTTATCGTATTGATAAGAGTTGAAGGATTATATAGGTAACAAAATTATGGATGCCAGATGCCAAAAAGTAAGAGGACATTTGGAGAAGAATTTGCTTCAATCTTCAGTTTTAATGCATAGAAACGTAGGTTAATTATGTTCATTTAATACGTGTGAATTTATTACTAAAGGTATTTGTGAATTAGACAGAAGAGCTAGTTTTAAATCATGTTTCTCTTAATACAAGAGTTGTCATTTTAGATTAGTAATTACAAGAGTTAGTGTTTGGGACATACGCACCTTATAAAAGGTAATTTTGCTTACCCAACCCGTAGACCCTAATCTATGAAAGTTTAACTTATATTTTTACTTTTGGCATTAAGAGACTAAAGGTCAATTTATAACTAGAGTCTTAGTCCTATTGATGACATCAAGCAAATTTTAGGAATACAATTAAAATTTTTATGCATTTTTGAATATTCTCACAAAAACTTTTAATTGTTGTTCATATGTTTTTATGATGTTTCAATGATTTGAATTTCGATGATTTGATGATTTGAATTTCGAATAATAATACAAAGAACGTTTCTGAATATGTCGTTACTAATGTATTCTAATAAGTTTATTGGGGTCTTATATGAAATAATAGAAAACAGTACACTTTAGAATATTTAAAAGCTGTGTACGGTGGTAAATCATGAATATAAAGTACCCTGTGTCTTTAGCTGAACTCAATTATTGCATGAAATTAAAATCATCGTATAATGTATTTAACATCCACACAATTGAATATTTATGTGTGAGATATTATATTGATATTATTAGTGCCTATTAAATAAATATATTTGTTATATTGATTACCTTTACTGTATTGAATTTAGTCGCTTAATTAACGTTTTTATGTTTATATTGTGTTGTTATAAAATTTGCGCTATACGAAGGTTTATTTTATCCAAGGAAGACTCCTTTATACTCAACATCGTGAAGGATATCTATTTCGCTCGTCTATAAGTTAGAAATTGTGAAACTCAAAAAAAGCTTAAAATATATTTGCTTCCGCAAAGATTGTGCATATTTTCTTATTGAGATTATAGTATATAATAAATATCAAATTAAGTCACAGCAAACATCCCAATATTTTGTAGTGACATATCATTATGATATTATGTCAAGCTATAATTGTCAATTACCACCGTATAAGTTGTTACCTTGTTTGCTTACTCGCATAAAACTTCACGAATTATGATACTTGGGCATACGAGTATGTAGAGTAACAAATTGTCAGTTAGTTCTTCTTGGGAACAGGCGTGATTTTATACCGTCTCACGGTGTTTAGCCACGAGGTAGCCTGAAGCCGAAGCTCCTCCTTCCATTGTGTCAGACAATGCGTTGTAACTCCTTACTAACGAGACCTAAGTGCGGTGCAAGGTATAAGGATTAGCGACGCCAATTGAATTCTCTGTAAAGACGGTCCTATCGAATCTACAAAAAGCATGTAAAAGCCAAACTGATATAGATAAATGAGGACTGCATTGTTATAAGATAATTTGGCCGCAGCCCAATACGGATTGGTTCTGCTAAGGAAACCAATATATATTTTATTAATTAAATAATGTTGTCAATAGCAATATTAAAAACATTTTGAAATAATTCAACAGATCAGATCATAATAGTGTACGTGAAACAAAAATGTCGAATTTTTTAAAGAAATTATACTGTACATACCTACTTATATTGCAATTTTGTACGCAATATTGCGTGTCATATCAACGAACCATAAGAAATCGGTAAACTCTAAACGCTCATCATCTACACCCCACATTTCAGCCCGGAGCGTACACACATTCGTAAAAAGCATAATAAGCGTCCACTTTTGGCATATTGTATTGACACACTATAAATATTTGTAAGATGGCCGTTGCAAGATCGCGATCACCGCTGAGCTCTAGGGCATGAAATTAAAGTTCGCTTGGAAGATAGTACAGTTCATGTATGTGCTAGGCAGCGATTAGCGCGATATGTAGAAACGTAGAAATAAAAATGATGTATCTAGTTATGTCATGAATGCATGAATGAATCGCAGTTGTAATTGGTTTTACAAGCATTTGATTTTGGTATTACAGATATCTTTATTGATATCATAATGATATTTACATGTAGGCGCATCTGAGACATATTATATATAAACTAGCTTTTCCCACGGCTTCGCTCGCGTTAAGAACTATAATTTTTTATCCCCTATTTTATCTTCATAAGGGTGGAATTTATCAAAATCCTTTCTTAGGCTACGTCATAGTAGCTTTATGCATGCAAAATCTCAGCCTAATCGGTTTAAAATTATCAAGGTTTCGTCCAAATTTTCATCCCCTATGCTATCCCTTTGGGGTACAATTAATGAATATTCTTAACGGATGCCTATGTCATAACATCTACCTGTATGCCAAATTTCAGGCCGATCCGCTAGTGGTTGTGCGTAGTGTTAGTCATCAATATTTGAATGTTTAAATAGTCTAATGTATTTACGTAAACATGATCTAACATTTAAGGGTCGCCATCTTTGATTTGAAGACAATGCTAATAGTTGGTCTTAAAGCTTCCGGTTAGTATAAGCTTTCGTAGAATTAATGAAATTACTGTATTATATTAAACTGAGTTGTCAAATGGCTTATGCTTGTATTAAAATATTTTGTAACAATTGTATCGAAATGTAAAAGTCTCAATATAACATTTATTCAAACGGAAGTGGTGCAGTGGCGCTACCTTTATGAATACTTTTGTTGATTATTTAGTAAAGTTATAATGTTGACTTCCGATAAAAGGGTATAAATACTGATTGTAAGCATGCAGTTGCGGAATTCTCTTGTAAAATGTGAAAGAATAAACATCTCTTGTGGAAACTGTTTTACTGTTTTCTTATACATACTATCAGTAGATAGATCACTATGTCAGTCAGTCACCTTTGAGTTATTATATATTTAGAAGACTGTGCAAATGTAACTATTTTGAACTAAGCATAATACTGGCTGCTTGACTACGACACGTGCTAACGAACGCGACGAATACTACTCGTATAAAATAACGGCATGGAAGAACTACTTATTTCGGTGCAAATATAAAACTTGTTGTAAATTCAAAACCTAAATAATTAACCCCACATACAACATTCAACAACCAATATTCATAATACACTTGATTACAAGACAGTAAATTAATAATTGCCTACTATTAGGAAAGGGAATATGAACGGAACACGATTTAAAAAACGAACAATCACAAAAACCATTAACACGTGTGCGCTTTAATAATCGATGAGTCGGTAAATTAATACTTTCATATTCGTTTTTTACTTTCGTTAATACAAGGCAATAACTTGGAATGCGCAGCGCCACCCCTAAAATGCCTAATTTAATTTAACAGGTAGGCAGTTACTTTAATCATAGGCTAACCTTTAAATTACATAGTCCAGTAATAGCTCCGAGCAATCGGCAATTCTTCATTTTTGCCACTGTTTTTTGTCCTTAAAAAAGTAGCTTCACCCAAATTCGGCTACTCCTTCCGTTGAATAGCAGTGAAAAAAAGTTTTGCTTCATAAATCTCGTGAGAATAAATATCGGGGTTTGTTTTCACTAATTTTAGTGAATTTTGTTGTTGGGTGCATTTTATTATGATTATATTTTTAACATTTTAATTTACATTTCCTATTTCCACTGCCATACTTTATTATTGGGTAAATTGTCATTAGTAGGAAAGGCATCTATTTTCTAGCAAATTCTCTAGCGGGTAATTCATTTAATTCTATATGTATAATCTTTTTTCACAATATGTATAAATGGTCGATCAAATGACCTTTGCTATAAGTCGTCCATTTAAATAGATTTATATTAATTATAATAAATATAAGGTAGAAATATGCCTTGCATTCCATACCATACTATAGCTCGGTGTCAAAAAAGATGGGCCGACATTTTCTTAAATTACATAGCTCCTGGTTCAATAACGTATTATTGGTCGCATCATTAAAATAGAATGACTCCGCAACTTTAATAATATTAAAAAACATGAAAGTTATCAATATATTGATATACAAACTGTTGCATCACTACTAAAATACAAATTGCACTATACTTTTTGAATAAAAGTTTTATTCTGAAAGGGTTAAGGGCGAAAATGGTGTTAAAGTAAATTAATGCCGATAATATATGTACGTGACAATCGCGCTCGGCAAAATTACAGGTAGCAGGAAAAAACTTAGCACTCCTAAGTGTCAAAATTGCCATAATTTCAAAGCTCGCCACACCACGCCTTACAGCAAGCCGACTTTTTGCCGCAACAAAATATGAAGGAACACAATTTTTTAATGATGTGCGGCCGCAACCTATATCGAAATTGGATGATCAGAAACGAAAGCCGATCGGTCGTGTGAAAATAATATTGGAATTAACCCTCCTTTGACCATTTTGGGTTTTGGACTGTGTTTAGTTTTTAGTTCCATCTCAATGTCTGTTTTTTTCTCAATGTCTGTTCAATATGTTGTACTACTTCGAGCTTAAATTTCTTTATTGAACTTACGTGAACTTACAAAAATAATTTGCAAGTTTCCAAATACCATCAGTGGCATTGATTTGTTTTATCTTTGGAAGTTTATATGAACCATAGTTTAATTTAATTTAGATAGCGAATCGTGTTTTAGATAACATTCTATGTAATCATTATTGTTTTTTAAAAATGTTGTTCGTTTGATAATAGGTAATAAACAACAGGCTTCCTGTTCAATTTATTAACAAAGATTCTTACAATGACTTTTACTTTTGACTGCTCCATCATAAGAGCCTACTTCTCCACCTATTCATATCAGATTTATGAACTAAGATGTTCTAAGAGTACATTTAATTGTCGTAAATTTTATAGCTACGGCATTTTTATTTGCAAATTGTTTTAAAATCAGAATACAATATTATATTTATATAAACAAAATATGCAAAATTGTAATTATTTATAATGATAATAAAACTCACAATCTCATATTGAATTCAGATTTTGCTTATTGTAGACATTAATGAAACTGGACTCGCCATTCTTCGTTATGAAGTTAAGAGTTTCAGTATTTATGAATAAAGATTAAGACAGCACTAATAAACAGTTCAGGGGTGAATTTATTTGCAAGGGTACAAATTTTTAAAGTCCACGCATTTACTTTTAAATACTGTCATGTTAAAACTTCGCTTTTATCTGTCGCATTTCACGTTCATTGATACAGGATTATATAAGCCTAAGATATTTGCCTGATATATACTATTTGTCTTACGCTACGCTTACCAAGAAAAACGCTGTAACCGCTACATAACTAAGAATTATAGATGTAGGTTTATTATAATCAGAATTAATTAATTTAAATATAGTAATTCTCCGAAAGCAGTTTCCTCCAAAGTGCTCAATGAATAACAGCAGTAAGTTTAGTAACAGTAACTATTTATCATCAACATGAAAGGATTTATTTTCGAGTTTAAAATACGTCCTTCGGACCGTTTATGCAATCGGCTATTTCACGGTGATTTCCACCCTTGCACTACTAGCAAAATATTTCATATATCTTTCTGTCTATTGATGGTCTCAATTAGTTACATGTATTCAACGTTTAACCATTCGTGAAATTGGGCGCGTCTGCGCAGACAAGTGTGGCGACAGACCCGGACTGGTTGTCCGTTACTGCGGATTGTGCAAAAAGGGTTTTACCTGGCTTGTACAACAGCAGCCAAAGTATACGCTCCGACTCATACTGATCGCCTTTAAAATAAGAGCGAAACTTCTGTGGATAGGAATCGTCTCACTACGTTACACAATATTCACAATAGCCCTCGTCCAATCTATTTAAGCACCTTTTTTCATAGCATATCGAAGTCAACAAGATGGACTCGAGAGTCTCGGCAAACTTCTAAACAATTGTTGCGTCACGGTCAATAGACCACGACGTTTTTGTCCTATTTTTTTACGTTTAACTCTTCAGAAGATCTCGCTAAGTCCGTTACATTTGCAAGATTTAATTTTCTACGTACGTTTAAGTAGTAGTTAAAGTCGAAACACATTGTGTTTCAAAATCCGATTTTATTTAACCAGAATCGGATAAAATGTATTGTTGTACACCCTTAAGGTACGTGTTTATTAACTCTACATAACAAACACGTATTTATTATAATGAAATTCAATTGTTATAAAACACATAGTGTTTCTTATCATAATCACATTCTATTATAATCAGTTTAGAAAACTTTCCTAATAATCAACACGTTACGTTACTTTAAATAACACAATATACGCTTTTTATATTGTGTTATTAGATGACCAGTTATATACAATAACATTGAAACTGGTATGCCGTATATTGTTCTTATAGCAAAGAATAATATCTGGATGGAATAGAAATGGAATAATAAAAAACTAATTTAATTACTATTCTATCAACACTAGGATTCATAGGAATCTGTTCGGCAACTTTAAAAATCAAATGCAATTTCAATTTTACTTTTAGCTTAATAAAAAATAAACAGTTATGAAACGTATTTTTTTTTGTTAAATTGGCAGATCATCATAAAATAAAGCAGTGTGAAATTGATGAACAGCTTTTTGTGCACGTATTGTATCCTATTTAACGCCTTTTGTGCAAAATAGATTTCAATAAAAGATTACTAAAACTTATTCTTCCGAAAATTAAATTTACCTGTGAGTATATTACAAAAAAAACATCCTTCCTCGAGTGCTTAAAATAAGCGGATATGCTAACATTTCACGTAATTATGAGATATTTTAGAAAGGTGGCAGTCTTCAATAATAATTGTACAAACTCGTGTGAAATCAAGCGCTTTTGAATAAGTAAGGTCATAAAATTGCAACTGTTATGTTAGAGACGCAACATGAGGTATGCTTTGATTTCCTATGAACGGGAGCAGTAATTTATCTGTACAAATTTGCACAAATTGACAAGAAACATGACAAAAGTGTTTGATAATAGAGCATAAATAATCACGCCCCAAAGACCTCATTCTGTAAAACGGTGACACAGACACTTCAAATTGAATGAATTTAGTGCCACAATCACATACGCCCTAATTCTACAATGTGCAGCTCGTGCCATTAGAGAGATTTATATCGTAACATAAAGAATCGTAAATTCGTTTCCGACTTTAAAATTTTACGAATACATCGGTTCCCGGAGAAGGAAATAAATGGCGCACCGCATTACAATACCGCTCGGCCGGAAGTTTTTGAGTATTTATACCGATGTATCTTTTGAGCGGTCTGGTTTTAAACAAATATGGAATGTGCGACTGCCTAAGCTGGAAAGAATGGAGGATTACAACGAAATCCTGTTTTTGTTTGTTTTCTTTGCTGTAATACTTTTGTGTTGGTGAGGTTCGATTTATTGGCTCCCGAGTTGGCCGAGTGAAAAACTTTTACCTACTAAGGCCTGTGTAGCTAATTTATGGTTTAAGAAATCAGTAGCAACTTAAAATTTCAAATAATTTATAAACCAAATATTATAACGATGTAATAACTGTTAAGCCTACGGAACCCTTAACGCAAAACAAATTAGAAACAATTAAGAATGAAGTATGTACAAACATTTGCACGTTTAATTATAAGGATATTCAATATAATAATCATCTGACAAAATAGTTGATATCTTTAAAATTATGTTCAGATAAAAAACTATTTCTACAAGTACGATTATTAAGCAACGAAGTTTTTTGTCTAATGTGTTCGAAGTTTCTATGTATTCTAGAAAAAAATCTGTTAATGCAATTTGCTGAATTTAAATACGACTTAATAACAAATATGCGTAAACAAAAATCATTCGATATTAAAAAAAAATATAACACCTTTTTGACCAATTACGGTAACTTAACCTAAATTGGGCATAACGGTACAATTCTATGTTTTTTCTTGTTTACAAACCTGTAAACAATAAATTTAGTGATGTGACGATAAAGGTCATAGTTGGACCAACAGATCTTTATCAATTAATTTAGTACAAGTCGGGAAAACGACAGGACGGCTAAAAAATCCCGGACTGTCCGAAATGTAACACCTTTTCATTTGGAATTATCACTGAGACAGTTCATTTGTCAACTAGCTTCAGGATAGGTAAATTAAATTATGAGATACAAACTAAAAGCGTCGGCTTCTATCAGAAAGTAGGCGTCATGGCTATCGAAAATAATACTATGAATGATCGCCTTTAGCTAACGTGAGAACAGATAAGCATACGACTCAACGGCTACTTAATACACCACATTATTTTTTCTCATCAATAGCTACTTCTAAATTCCTCTTCGCTCTGGATAATTCAGATAAAATGTTGTTTAAAAATACCAACGCGTTCGATCTAAAGTGTCAGTATTAGTAAACGATTAGTTGATGTTTTACCATTTCCCCCCCTTTCGTGTCGGCAACGACTTTACCAAGGAGCAATGGTGTTATCTGCAACATTTATTTAACGAAGGAAATCACCTTTATCGACGACGCTGTAAGTAGCCTGGCCTACAAATTTAATCGAATAACTTAATTAAGCTGCTAGTTCATATCTATCAAAGCATACATAGTACATATAATACAAGAAAGCTTTTTTATGTCCTCTGTTTACCAAAATAGTACAATTATTAAGGACATAGATAAGTCTAAGCGGAATATTTTTGCTTAAATGTCTTTTGAATTCATTAAGTGAAATATTGATCAAATGTTTACCATACTCATAACAATTAGTAGTCATAACATAACATAGTACTTCAATAACATAAATAATGCGCACTTTATATGTCGTTGATTCAATATTATATTTAATTTGTTTAAATTATTAAATAAAAAGTATTTATTTTCCACTGAAATACAACTGGCGTACAATTGAAAAAAATACAAGTAGTAGGCACATATTTTTTTACTTAGATACTACAGTACAAAATTAAAACCTAAGAATAAAAATATACAAACATACAATACTAGGCTTATGTACGCATGGTATTTAGGATGACGGGAGCCTAATAAAAGGATCACCATGACCATCTTAATAGGTAACAGAAGTAACATGACTAATGATAAACTGTTATATTAAAATCCTATTGTCCTATTTTGCACTTCCAAAATTGCTGAATGTTTGAACGTGAAGTCTAAGGACACTTCATGGAGGATTTCCACCTGACTGATGTTTTGCCAAATTACCCCAAAGCCATTGTCCACACGGTCGCCTTTTTCAGCCACATCAAAGAGAGGCCGACAATAAACCCGGACTTAGCGTTAGTGGAGCGAAGACTCGTGCCTCTAATCTCTATTGATGTAACGGAACAAATCAAACAGTTCGTGAATGTGAACACCTTACGCCTTTTTACCCATCGTCTTTAGAAACATCCTTATAAAATAGTGCACCGCTACTTTTTCATTGCCCTTTGGTATAAGAGAACGGTACACCTATGCCGTTAGGGCAAATAATAAAGCCCTCGAAGTGTTACAGTTTTTTGACATAACTGTATCGTATCCCTACGCTTCCGAAATACAAGCGGCTTATCTAAGTTCAAGGTGAAAGGAAGCAATACATTATGTTTACTTATCGACGTTTATGTTATTGAATTACTCTTGGAATTGATTTGGTGCATTTGCGATGGTTCGCATCTGCTGCGGGCATTTATCTTTTTTTCTATCGACAGTTGTATGACTGTTTGAATGTGGGCGCTTAATTACGAGCGCTCAAAGATAATGTAATATAATCCTCATTGCGAACAATCACGGAGCAAGGGTGCGTGAGGCGCCCCTAGTTCTACGCGAAAGATTCAATCAATTTCTATGACTCCAGGTGTTATTTGTTGGCACGTTCCTTACTAACCTTTTATGATGACAAAGCATTGCACTTTTGGCCTACTTCAGAAGTGACAGCAGATGTTCAACGGGTTGTTATGATATATGATTGTTGCTAAGAGTCGTTTCGTCAAGGTGTTCACATTTATCTTGTTGCCATAAATTCTGAATGGCTAAATGATTATAAGAATAAAGATTTTACAGAAGATATTATTTTAAATGGTAACTTACCATTGATAAGAATTAACAAGATATGGCGACATTATGGTCTTAATGATAACAATTAGATAGTTCTATAAACACACAAACTTATAACCTACGACCTTTAAAGATTGTGAATTTGACTACTACATCGAGGATACTGGATTCGTTCCCCTTACAGTACAAACATTTTTATGCATGTTTCTTATTTATTTATTATATCATTTATGCACACAGTAATACATTACAAAACAAATACATGAAGAAATTTGTACAAAGGCACTGCTTATTCCATTCTGAAATTTCTTCCAGCAGGCCCAAAAACTTACTTCTTATTTTAAACGCAAAGTCAAAAATGACATTATTCTATTAAATCTTTACATAAAACTTTGGATCGTCAAATTCAAAAATACTATGTAGTTTAAATCTACCTGTCTGGTATGTATAAACATGTATGTAAGTATGTTTATTCGTTGTTAAGTTCTCATTACTGTAACTCCATTTTAATACAATGAAATAGCCAAAACTTAAAATTGTTGGTCATCAAATGAATTCTTTAATTTTTAAATAAACTCATCATTGCTAATGCTTTGCTCTCGTTTTAACGCAGCAGTTTCAATTATTTACTAAAATAAATTAAAAACTTACTAGTATGTATTACATAATATGCATAAGGAAAGGTGTATAATTTTATGTCTGTGGCTAATCGCTCAAATATCGCATTTTTAATGTGACATTGTGCATTGTCGGCAATCTCAAAGACACGGACGCCACTGACAGATGATGTATTATTGCACAATGCGCCAGAATAAAGGGTTCGAGTGCATAGCGATGCAATTCATAGGGGCACTTTACGGTCAAATGGTGTAATCGAACACTCTGCAAAACCCTTTGCTTTAGCACGTGTGCGAATAGCATGCTTTGTGTTTTTGCCTATGTTCAATTGATGGATCCTTTACGACAACGAAATCGGTGTAACTTGCCAAATTATCTTCCATTCGCATTATCATTTTTTGTGTCATTATTTTTGTGGAATGGCAGCGTCATCGGTGGTTTGTTAACTCGAAAAATTAGAAAATATCTGATTCGGGATGCAATTAATTCATGAATTAAAAACAGAGGAAAAATATACCCAAGCTAATATTTTTAATGATGAATGAAAGATAGTAATTTTAAGAAACAAATTCTTTTATAGTTCAGTAAATATTTTAGGTAGAAGTTTCATTATAGACCACTAATTTTATCAACAGCTTCATCGCCTATGTAAAAATGGCTCTTAAAATGATGGGTACTATATTGTTGGATATACTTACAAAAAAGCTTATTATGTATTTTTCTTGAAGAATTCACAACCAACAATCGGGTGGTTCCAAACTTAGTTTCATGACTGTTAATGTGAATGTGACTGTTAGACTAAGCGGTCATCAAATAAGCTAAGCTAGCTTGAATGCAATATTCCCAAATTTCATCTGCAAAACATGAACAAAGGTAAATAGTGGTTTGGCAAATAAATGGAAAACCACCTAAACAAATACTGCAGTTTGCCCACTGGCGCCTGTAATTTAAGCCGGCAAATCCATTTTTGAAAGTGACCACACGCCTCTTAGTTATTGTATTATTTGTGTTAATAATAATTTTCAAGTAATGACGGTTTATAAGATAGGAAATACTTGTATATCTGGTATTTAAGTAATGCATGTCCTTTCGCTTTTTAATAAGTATCACATTCGGCTTCATAAATAGTATGAGCATGTAAAGGAGACTAGGCATGAAGTTATCATCTTGAGGCAAAAACAAATATTTGAGTGTGGGAGAGTTTTGCTTCGACATAAATGGACTGGAACAACCGGAGTGATACCACGACCTCATAGAAAACCAGCGCGTAACGATGCGCGTATTTTTTTTATACCTATGATAGATGACTTTAAGAACGGCAAACAAGCTGACAGATCATCTGATGGAAAGTGAATGCTGCCGCCCATGGATATTTACAACACCAAAGGGGCTACAAGATGCGCTGCCGACCTTTTAAACAAGAGTACGCTCTTTTCTTGAAGGTCTGCTGGTCGTATCTGCCCGGAAGTAGGTACCGCATGCAGCAACTCATTCCATAATTGTATAGTGCGGGGCACAAAGTTTCTGTTAACTTAAAGTGCACAATTTCGTTTCCTCGTTTCGTTGACGAATGAGATTACTGGAAGCATCAAATTTCGCTTTTCTATTCTGCATACTTCGTGTTGCCTGTCCTTTTATTAAGTACAGTAATGCAGTCTAGCTCCTTCAAAAATAACGAGTGCCCATAGGTGGCAGTATAAAAATAAAAATGTTTATGGGAAGATTTCTCACAGTTCAATACTACATCTATTACATATAAATAAAATTGGAATGTCTGTTTTTTAAATATTGAAAAAAACATCTTTAGGGCTCCGCCGCCAAACGGCAAAAAACGGAACCCTTATAGATTCGTCAAGTCTGTCTGTCTGTCCGTCCGTGTGTCACACCCTTTTTTCTCCGAAACTATAAACACTACACTATTCAAATTTTGTAAGTATATGTATTCTGTGAACCGCTATTAGGTTTGGATAAGAAACTTAAAAAAATATATATTATATTTTGGGGTTCCCCATACATTGAACTGAAACTCGAAAATGATATTTTATTTGTCTGTCTGTCTGTTTCGGGTAATCTCTGAAACGGCTGGACAGATTTGGAGGTTTGGTAAGAAACTGATGTAATAAGGAAAAACAAAGGTTACTTTTATTTTAAAAAAATGTTCTTTAAGAAAAATAATGCAATTTTTTAACGCGCAGAGGCCGCCCGACGCCTAAGCTGAGCGCTTTTGGGTTATGTTTTACTGTGGTAGAATATAATCTTATAACACGGGTAATACCGCGGGAAACAGCGAGTTCAAAGTGAAATCATTTGATATCAATGAGTAAGCATTACTTACAAATCTCATATTGTTAACCATGCTATCATTCATTCGTAAACAACTGCACTATAAAATATATTGAAGTCTCAATCAGTCCGTAAAAGACATACATTAATCACATAAACGAAATGAACACCGCTTCCGGAACCAAACCAAAACAATCGGTGAGGACATAAAAAATATCGACCCTTAAGAAGCTAAATAATTTGTATTCAGTATAACTCAGGATGAGACTCACAGACTCTAAAAACGGTAAACGATGCGGCCTGCACCACCTCTCATTGAATACGATGACACTAAAAACATTTGTTTTCTTGATTAAATTTTGAAAAAATATGTTTTAATTGATATTAAATACCAAATATTTATTATTAATAATTATTATTCTAAGTTAGTAACCATAATTGGGTTGGTCTATACGTTTTTTATTATGCTAGTAACTGATATAATACTTAAACGTTTTCATTTCATATAAAACCTGTAAGATGTATTAATGTTATTTTGATTCATTTTATATCCCTACCAATAATACCACAATTAAAATTTCCACTTTAGTAATTTGAGTTTCGATAAAAAGTTTAATCATATTTACAATAATCTAATTTACATAATACCTTTCCATCAAATGAATTTAGTTTATTAACTGATCGTCTATTGAATACACGTCTGACGATAGATTCTAATATTGTCTCTGATTTCTAACAAATAAGTACTTAAATTAAATAAATTACATTTGAATTTTGGTTTCATCAATTTGACTTAATTTTGTCGCAGTATACAAGTAGGTATTTAATATTTTATTTTACAATCATAAGTGCTTTTTGCAGAAATGAGAACATACGTTTATTCACCTAATGGTAATTGGAATTCAAGTTTGATGAACCAAACAACAATGTGTCCATCCGCAAGTATGCGTTATAAATACTTTCTGAGGAGTCCAGATCAAATCGCATTCGAAATATAAGGCCAGGTACAAATTACTGGGACGGGTCCCGCGAGAGATGGTGGTCGGAGATAGGCCGCGCATCACTATAAAGACATAATTTAGTCAGCGGAGACAAAAAGTGCCACGGAACTAGACGAACGACGTTGCCTCCCGTTTTAATTAAGATTGCTCGCGATTTAAACGTCCTATGTTGAAAGGTGCACTGATTACTTTTATTGTGGTTCTGTTGTCGTGCAATCGGACTTGGTCTAACGACCGGGTTAGGTGACGAGACAATAAATATACATGGCCAATTAATAAAATAATAAGGTGAGACTGTATTCCTTGGAAGGATTGATAAAAATGTTGGCGTGATCCTTAGCAGGTTTGGGTTCTCCAAAAAAAATGTGTACCTACACGTCTACGACGCCTTCAGCGATAACATGACTGTAAAATATTTTCGAATAAAATAGTGTGGTAATTTTAGACTGTTATGCCGAGGTATCTTCCGCCTTTGGCTTTCTTTAACTGGAAAGTGCTTTATGGTTAACAGAAGAGTCTTGAGTCTTCTGTTTATTGTGACTTATGGTGAATGAATTCTGTGTAAAGTGAATAACCTACCACACAGCATAGCTGTGTGGAGATTGGGCAGTTACCCATTACGCGGGCCCAGTGGGTTCGGTGGGTAGTTGTTTCATGTTCCTGGGTAACTATGCTAATTATCCGCGTCGAAATCATTAGGTTCGTTCAGCAGTTTACATATTTTAGTGTAATGATGATGGTGATAATTATGACGATTCATTTCACATAGGGAAAATATTACTTTAAACTATAGTCTTTATACCTGAGTTGGTAAAGTTTATTTAAAATTTCATTCATATTCACCAAACCACTGGCTAAATGCATGTTAACAAAGCCTTGTTGGCTACACAGACCACATGCACATGATTGGTGGTCTCTGCAGTTGTATGCTCAGGCCATCCATTCCCTTTCATCTTTTATAAACTATATGAGTTGAATAATGAAGGCACCATAATAGTAGATATAACCGTATTTCAAAATACATACTGTCACTTTGAACTTTTGAACTAGTTAATAGTCTTCCCAAACTAAATCTGTTATTAAAAATATAAAGTCACCCACAATTAGTTTATGCTACTCGAAAGATTTTCAAACATTTTTAATAATTTTAATCGATTTCCAAAGAGCT
>PQWD01007763.1:0-10639 GCA_019425675.1 Leucinodes orbonalis | reverse complement strand
CTCATTAAACGTCCCCACCGAGGGGCACGAGCCTACCCGTATAGGGTGATTAGCCTTAGTCGTCCACGCGGGCCCAGTCGGATTGGAAACTTCACACACAACTTCGAATCTCTTCGCAGGCGTGCATGAAGGTTTCCTCACGATGTTTTCCTTCACCGTAAGAGCGTCGGATAACGTACTATATTTTTCGAAAATTCGAAAATACATGGTACGTGTCGGATTGAACCTCAGCCCTCCCGGTAGGAAGGCGACAGTCCACACCACTGAGTCACCGACGCTCTGTTTTTATACTGGTATGTTTGGTGTAAACTACCACGAAGTTTCAATGATAATAATATGACGCATCTTTTTAGTTCTTTATTATTACTGTAATTAGCATTAAGGGTTACATTAAATCTTCTATTGTTTCTACAGAGCGACCTCAACGAGCTGTTCGCGCACATTATCCAAAGGATCGTCGAGAACCGTCTATAAATATACTCTATTGGACAATGCGGATATAACAGAAATCTTAAGAGATCATTTTGTTTGACTTAATAAAATCAATTTTGATTCTATTAGATTGTTTTATTGTAAACATAATTATTGTATATACGTCCTGTGTAGTGTGTAAGAGATGTGATATCAGTTTATACTCGTATATCATGGAAAAATGGAGGGTCGAATTGATGCGATATTTGGGTTAATATAAAATTTAATGATAAATATCTTGTAAAATTTAAATAGTGAAATATTAAATGGGCATAATATTTTAACCAACGAAATATTTACTAAGGAAACCAGTCGATATTATGAAACTAAATTTAAAAAGTTCGAATTACGTGCACTATTATTTTCCAAAAAAATTATTCGTTTTGTATACTAACAGTATTTTTTATTCTTAACATAAAGACTTAGTAAGAATTAGCCAAAAATATTCAGAATTGTTAAATATTGGTCACAAATAATTGAAGTCATAAAAGATATCCTTTACAACAAGATGAGTTTCAAATCCGCAACTCCAACTCTAACCAACAATCCGCAATGTTGCGTGGCAGGTCACGCTCGATCTCACACTGGATAGTGGATACTGGGCCCCAGATTTTTAAAAGTTTTGTCACAATGTGTCCTTTCTCTCATATTCTAACTATGGGTTTGATAAAATAAAAAAATATATATCATGTAGGTACATTACCATGAAAACTAACAACGAAATTTTGATTGATCGATATCTGGTCTGTAGTTTTTTTATACGTCATAAACGGTGAACCACTAATTTCTTTTTAGCTGTAGTAGATGCCTAAGTAAATAAAAATATTTATTTATGTTACTCGCTGCTGCGGATCCCTCCACGGCGAGTCCGACTCGCACTTGGCCATTTTTTTTAAGTAGCAGACATCTACTGATTACACTTTAATTAAGAACGGCAGAGTAAAATACCAACATTAAATTTTGGCTATTGAATATCCGAGCCTCAAATTTACTTATTTTCTTGACATTACGATACTTTTCAATTCATCATCAATCCACAATTTGAAAGTGGAAAATGCGAAACAATTTGTGAAATTTATATTTGGTATGCGAGCAATGTGAATTGGTTTATACACATTGATTCTTTGGCTTCGACTCTGCTTGGATATAATGTATAATAAATCGTCAATGTATCCAAGGCTTAACAGCAAATGCCACGACACGAGACCTACAAGCATTAGCGTAAGCTACTATTTCAAGTAAGTTGAATAAGGTTAGTGCTATGATTGCATATTTTTATTTGCAACGTTTGTGTTTCATTATAAAAAATAAATGCTTGTATACATAATAATCCGTTTCATTCCCTTGGATTCATTTTCAGTTAAGAAAAATAAATACATCTTTTGTAGTAATGCTGCCTGAATGGCCCTGCATTGTATTAAGTAGACTTGGTCGTTGCAAGGATAAACTAGTTTCTATAAGCGCTTACATTCCGAGGCGCTAGAATCGTTTTTAGTTGCCAAAATAGTTCTAGTCGCAAACTATATTTACGTCCGCGAACTATATTTACGTTCGCGATCTTTATTTACGTCGGGAAACGCCCTCGTACGTGCTACGCATGAAACAGTTGTGAAACTATCTAGTCCGCGGAACGACATCGTCCGTGTAATGATGAAACCAGTTGCTACTAGAACTGATTTGAGGTATCGTTTTCATTCGAGAAAAAACAGTTACGTCCTCTCAGAAAATTCAACAACAACCCACGACTAGTAGTAAGCTGATATATAGTTATATACAATTCTTAACTACGGTTAGGGAAAATGGAGACCTCATTACTTTAAACATTAAATAACTGCACTACAGTACTGTCGTCCTTACCACTGCACTAAGTCGAGATTTAAAGTACATAGAATCACGGACATACATTTTATCCATTATCACGAAAATAAGCTGTTTATTTTTGCCACAAACGTTATTTTTACACAAAAAAAAGAAACTTATGTATCTAAAATGTATGCACAATCTTGCCGAAGAAATTACTCTAAGCGATAAAACCGCCTGAATGCCATTTATTTCTCTTGTTTTTGTACTATTTCCATGTCTTAAAGAATGAAATTTATCTATCTTAAAAACATTAGTTTCTATGATTTTTTATCATAACTTGCACTTATTACTTTTTATGTTACAAAGTGAATAGGACGGTCAGGACGCCCTCCTGATGGTAAGTGATACGCCTGACCAACAACTGATAGTTATTATTCTCCACCAATGCGGCACTGCGCCCGACGCTCGAGACAACACACTCGGTAATAATAATTAATTGTATAATATTAGGATTTGAAATCCTTGATCGTTATTTTTTCTAAAGTAGCCGAAACACAATATTAAAAAGGACGGCAGAGTGGAAAATCAGTGTTCTATTAAAATTTGGGTTGTAAATAATATAGGCAAAATCATAGATTTAGGATTAGCGCGCTACGCTTACATATCTATAGGTAAAATTCATAGTACAACTTTCAGACACGTAACGAGTCGATCTTACACACGTTCAACTAATAAACATTGAACACAAAAAGTAAAGAAGAATACCATTACAAATTAAAGAAGAACTTATACTTAAGTTGATATTGATTGATATTATAGATTAGACGATAAGCTATCAGAATTACTTATGTAATCTGTTATTATATGAAATTACTAAGGGGTTTGCAATGATTTAAATCAGAATGTTATTAATATATAAAAAATAAGGATACAGTGTCCCTAATACATAAAATGGTACTTACTAGGTGTTAAGACTCGATGCTAAGTTGTCTACGTAGGTGTTACCGCACTGCCAGATATTGGCCCTATATAATAGAAGTGTTTCACTTTTGTGTTTCAGGATGAGGGCACTATAGCGTCTATAGCTAGTAAAATTACCGGATATAAAAGACTTTGCATCTGTCTATCAGTATTTGTTGGCCGTCTTCAATACCCCTATGTCGTGGTCAGGCGAATCATTTCGTTTACGTGGAGATAGTTAAAGGGATGATGAGTAAAATAGGCTACTTTTTGTCTATTTCTGACGCCACACTTCCTTGAAATCAGGTTCATAATTTATGACAAAAATCCTAAATTTTCAAGGTAGAGTGCCAAAAGTTGGAGGGCTACAATTGCATATTCACTATTCGTCACTAACAAAACAATTATTATTTTATGCAGTTAAAAAAAGGTAGGAAGCATAAAGCCGAGTTATACACTCTTTGTTATCAAGGAAAAGTATCAAAGCCTTTTTTTTAATTCTCCCAGTGTCCAAAATAAGGAAAGGAGAATCTTGCTAACACGATTTTTACGCGAGTTAAGCTGCGGGCAAAAGCTAGTAGCACAAAACACATCCAAATTACATTCAATGAATGAAGCTACGATGAATTATATCTAATATAATCTTATCTAAGTTTTTATCTACAAGTGATATATAGATATTTCGGGAACCCTTAGAAATTGATATTCTAATTACTAATTAACGTCAACTTTAATTTTATCTAAGTCAATGGTACGTATATAAATGGGCTCCGCAAAGGACATTCACACATCGGATCGGTGTTTCAGGTATGAACAACTAAATTCCACTAATTCAAAAATATTTTATATTTTAATTTTTATAATCTTATTTTTAAATTGTTTTTATTTTTATATAGTCTAATCAAATAATTATTTCACAAGTTATGTTTTGAGCGGTTTCTTATATAAATTTAACTTGTTGCTAAGGGGACTTTAAATAAAAATATAAATTGTTTTTTATATGTAAATAAAGAGTAAAAAATTCATGGAATTAATAAATTTTCATAGCGATTGCACATGTTTTTTTTTAATTTTCAATAATATACGCAAAAACAATAAAATATTTACAAAACGCACATTCGCAAATTCTAAATAAGTAACGTATTCGATAGCTCAGTCGAGTGGATGCACCAAAATAGAAAATATGTATAGAAAATATATATTAATTAGCAAGTGACTTTAAGTTGAAACACATTCATAAAATTAAAAGCAAACTGTTATTTATTTATAAAAAATAAAGGGAGCGTCCTTTTTCATAAAATATTCAGTTGACATTATATTTTTATTGCTTAAAAGACAACTCATTCTGTAAATTTATTTTAAATAACTAAATATATTTGTTTATTTTTCAGTCGATAACAAAAAAAACAAGCAGAATGAAGGCTTTCGTATTTGCCGTTGCCATGCTCGTCGCCGGCGTCGCTGCCGTGCCCAAATCTCCGGAATGTAAGTGGTTTATTTGTTATAATATAACTTTAGCTTACACTGATAGAGTATAAATACACACATAATATCGTCGGCACAACTGCATAGTGCGTAGTCTAAGCTAAACGCTCTAGCTGTATGTCACTTACACACTAACATTCTATTCCATTTTATTCTCATCCATCTGGTCTAATAGTTGAGACGTCGGCCACTACACCTTGGGTTCGATCCCCGGGCAGTAAAAACTGTTCTATGTATAATGTGTATGTATTCATACGGCGATCAAACCCAATTTTGATCATTCTAGACCAAAGAGTAATCGTTAGTAGTAATTAAACTTAATGTTATAGAATTTGACGACTCATGTGATGTAAGGGCCGAGACGTCGGATACTACACCAAGAGTTGGGGGCTAAATCCCCGGGCAGTACAAAAATTATGTGCATGAACATATTTGTTAGCAATGGTCTGGGTGCTTCTATGTGTAATATGTATGTATTTATGAAACAAATGTATGTAATTATGTTTTTCAGTTGTTTAGTGCCTAACTACAAGCTCCTCGCTTAATATTATTTATTTGCTTACAGCGAGGTTCCTCGACGGCGTCATCGCTGGAGTTATTAACGCCTGAGCAACAAAATCTCAGAACGAGGTCTTGACCCATAAATATTGAGAGCAAACAATTCAACTACCAGCTCCCAGTGACTTCGTAAGTAAATTTATTGTGTAAATGATTTGATGACTTCATGAGACCGTAGTCCACAATGAAAACCAATTCAAATACTTAGATCAATCATTTAAATAATAATAATAATAAATATTCACTGACATTTACACAGCGCCATCTAGTCCCAAGTTAAGCGTAAAGCCTGTATTATGGGTACTAAACAACGGATAATATACTTATATACATTTTTTTGTAAATACATACATATTATACATAGAAAACACCAGACATTACAACAGACATGTTCATGCACACAAATGTTTGTACTGCCCGGGATCGAACCGGAACCCTTGGTGTTGCAGCCGACTCTCAACCGCAACACCAAATGGGTCGTCGAAATGTACAAATTAATTATATATAAACACAAAATGTTTGTGTAATGATGCGCAAAAACAAATTATTCATAAGAACTTCACAATATACGAAAACGAGCCTTTTTACCAGTAGCTTCAATCGCCATAAATTCGGGTTGTACGGTTTCATTTTTCTGATGGTCAAGTATGGATGATATAGGCTGCAATTTACATTGATTTGTAAAATTTAATCCTAATTAGTAATTATACATTTTCAATGTTCGTCATTATGCAGAACCTTATACCCCCTGAACGAAATCTTTTGTAAGAGTTAGTACATACGGAACATGAAGTATCAGTAATAATTTTTGATCTGCAGGCTCCTGTCTGTGGAAGCCGCCCTGGAGAACCTTGTGGTCGAGGGTCTGAGCAACATCGTCATCAACAACATCAACTTCTCCATCCTCGCGATGAGACTGAACATCGACGTATCTCTGCCCAAGCTCTCCGCTAACCTTGGTGAGCAATTTTCAACTGCTGGATTTGGGGTAACATACACGATCGTGAAAGTCTTGATAGCTTCATGCTTAGGGTATGGGTTTGCTAAAGGAAAATTATGGCAATACTGATCGTACCAATACAAAAGTGACGTTAGCGGCATTCAGACTAACACGCCAATATAGATCATCATCATCATCAACTCATACGTTCCCACTGAGGGGAACGAGGCTACCCGTAAAGGGTGAATAGGCTATCACGCGGGTCCAGCGCGGATTGTCCGACTTACGCATAACCTCTGAGTCTCTTTATAGGCGTGCGCAGATTTCCTCGTGGTGTTTTCCTTTACATTAAGAGCGTCGGATATCGTACATTATAATTTCGAAAATTTGAAAACACATTGGTACGTGGAGTGATTTGAACCTACACCACCCTGATCGGAATGCAACAGTCCACACCATTGACCACGATATATTGTTAACTTTTCTGATTATATGAGTTAAAATTTCCTGACTTAAAACATTGTCGTTCGTATTTCTTGCATTTCTATCTTTGTATGCACTCTTGACTTGTTGCCATCGCAAGTACTACACTGTGTGTATGTGTGTTGTTTGGGAGACAAATAGTCGACGCTATCCATAATTTTGTGTTTTCCACAGGTTCTGCTGCTGCTCAGGTCATCCTGTTCAACAGGGACATCAACGGTGCCGCCAGCGGAAGGTATGCCCATCATTTCTATGATTTATCAACAAGCATCTATATAATTTTTTTATTGTTAAAAATTTTTTGATTTATTATTGTTAAAAATCATCAGTCCATAATGTCCAACTGCAGGGACTGGACTTCCAACATAGCATGACTATAGAGAGTTTGAGATTGGAGGGTGTTAACTCCACTTCCACTATAGTAGTAGATGGATCATAAAATACGACGGATTCTCGCTTGCGACAAAAGTGTGTCGAAATTCGGTCAGATTTTGTATAGATATAAAATTATATTAAGACATTTGGCGAGCATCTATCAACAGAGCCTACAAATAACCTGAAAAGAGATGGTTTGCGTAGTAGAATGGTGAAAACCGTACCGGTTTCACTGCACGAGCAATGTTTTTTCAGTTTTTTTCACATCTCTGTTGACAGATGCGAGCTAAATGTCTTAATTTTCATACGAAAACTGGTCACATATACGAGACGATAGTTGCTTGACTCTTGCGAGTCCTCATTGTTTCAATTCATGATCATCATATATCAGCCACATGTCGTTCATTGCTGAACATAGGCTCCCCAATAACTTTTACTCCAAACGGTCGGAAGCTGTCTGCATCCATGGCCACCCGTAACTATCCCCAGGTCATCTGTCCATCTTGTGTACGTGGTATCCATTCGAGAACCTTTCGCTCCAACGTCCGTCAGTTCGTCGACTATGTGCCCTGCCCATTGCCACTTCAGCTTGGTAATGCGAGTGACTATGTAGGTTACCTCAGATCTTTTTCAGATCCTCATTTCATTCGATACGCAGAATACCTCAAGCTATATCTATCTATATGATTGTTCCAATTATCTGTTTTAATTATTATTTAATTATACCATATTATAACATACTTCTTCAAATATTTTATCATCGTGTCTAAGTCATGCTCGTGCTTTTTGAGACTAAATTTCTTTCTGATTCTTTCTTACCTTGTGTTGTCCTATTTTGTCTAACCTTGTGCTGTCATTAAAACGTTCTATGTTTATTTTATACCAATAAAAATAATTTTTATGATATTTTCCAGCCTAGCGATCGAGCAGCCGCGCGTGGTTGGTGACGTGAGTATCAGCCTGGGAGCTGGTGGTGTCAGCGTGCGCTCCATCGACATCGACTTCTCCGTCGCCAACATCAAGGTAATTTTTGAGATACTTTGTTTAACAGCAAGGTACACTGCACAGGTAATTAATTTTGGTTCCACTGCAAACTAGCGTCGTGACAAAACTGTCGTGGTATTAGCTGAGTGGCCGCCATTTTGGTAGCATTTTTTTAAATTTTATTTTAAGGACTAGCGTTTTATAGTCTGAATAGCACGAAATAAATATATTTTTTCACTGCTTTCTTTATGTCTAGTCCACCAAATAGCGAAACCAAACAATTAAATAAATACAAATCTAATAGAGCGTTTTCATTTAAAATAGTCGACAACGCAATCATCTGTTTAAGTAGTTACATCAATACAAAAGTGGCGGTGACCAAAACCAAAGTAAGCAGTTTGGCCTCTGTACATTGGTAACAATTATGTCATGACTGAAGAATAATGCCAAAATGTTCATGCTTGGCAAGCGTATAAAAGGTTATGTTAAAGAAGAGTACCTGTTCTCTGATGAATGTTTGTCTCTTTGGCGCTTTTTACGGCGTTTTTTCACGTCAACCATTAGATGATCAAATAGTGCGATAGTTACATGACTGACGGGAACATTAACTCATTGTTTCCTGGGCATCTAGACACAATAGAAAATCTATTGTGTCTGGTGCTTTAAGCCGTCATTGGCGGTCAAAGGGTTAATCGAGCATGCTGGCCATTTTTAAATTGTTGATATAATTTATGTAATGTTGGTATCTATAAAAGTATTTATTTGTTACAGTCCGACATCAGCCTTCAGCTTCTCGGCCGGGACCTCTCGGCACCACTGAACCAGATTTTGAACGAAGGCCTTCCCTCACTCCTGATTGATTTCGCCGTAAGTTTCAAAACTAAGTGAATATTTTGATAACAAGCTGAGCTTGAGATTTATTCGAAGACTGATCTTCGAATTAATCTTCAGACTTTAACCTTACCGCTCAGTATCATCTGATCAGGACCCAATGCGGATTGGTGGAAATTTATCCAAGTCGTCTAAGCGAATATTTTTTACATAATTTCACCGATTATTTTACTTCTTTTTGAATAAAGTATGTTGTTAAATTCAAATTCAGTGCGAAATTATAAAACGGACATTGTTTTTTTACTGGTATGTTTGAAGTAAGCCACCGCAAAGATTCAATGATAATAATACGAGACATCTTGTTAATTCTTTATTATTACTGAAATATACTGTAAAGTTTACATTAAAACTTCTATTATTTTTACAGAACGACCTCAACGAGCTGTTTGCGCACATCATCCAAAGGATCGTCGAAAGCCGTTTGTAAATATTATAACTTAACACAATATATCCTAAAGCCACATTAATATATTTTACTTTGTATAAATATTTCTCTACAACAACATTGTACTGTGATTTGGCATTGACAACCTTGTATGTAATGCTGAGATCTTAAGGGTTATTGTGTTTCACTTAATAAAAACTACTTTGTTTCTACTTTATTGTTTCATTGTTTAGACATACATACTCGTGTATAAAGTTAATGTAAAGTGAATGCAGACTTATGTTTTAATCATACATAAGTATTTATTAATTGGAGACTAAGTCTGCTTTAAAACATATATCTGCATTAACTCTATGTTGACAACTTATATTATAGTCGAGTTGTCTGCTAATAAGTCTAGGCTTTATGGTATTATATAATGTATAAAGTCATACAAGGTAAATATTTGCAGACATTCACGCAACGAGCTTTTTAGTGATACGCCTGACCTGACAGCGCGGCATTGAATGAGACCAACAGTTGAAAAACAGTTATTATTCTCCATCACCGCAGCACTGCGTCCGGCACCAGATGTTAGGTCTCTTATGCCCTGTAATTTTACTAGCTACAGTGCCCTCATTCCGGAACATACAAGTGCAAACACTAGGGCCGAAATTCTTTTTTAAATCTTGATTTTCTTTTATCTATGACTGCTATTTAATTGATTCTTACATATAATTCATTACGCCTACTCTCTGGTGTTCAATAATAATTCTCAAGTCATTATGACTATGAATCTTTGATAGACTAATTACGTCGTTGTTGAGTGATCGATCGTCGTTGCAGGTGTTATAATGAGTTGACAATGATAATAACTATTTTAATAGGTATTGCTTTGTTGCCTCATGAAAATATGGAATTTCCTGGGCTCCCTTTGGTTTGGTACTAATATTTCAAGTGCGCTTTACGAAATATGTCCATTCGCATATTGAATTTTCAGAATATACATTTTTAAACATGATACAATTACTAATCAATGGGAAAAATTAAGTGATCCCGAAAAAGGGGACGTCAACGTATTTGCTGGCGAAACGCTAAACATTTAAGGAATACAATTAAATTTTAAAATTAATATGAATAAGATGTAATCAAAAACCTTTAGACATTATATATCAGTATTTTGAAAATACCGGATCAGCAACTTGAGTTGCAGTTCTAGCTACAGAAGGTAATTGAAGGGTTTCATACGCCTACAATGAAATGCCTGCAAAAATCAATTTTATCAAGATCAAGGTTGACTGCTAAATTTTTTTTTATGGCGTTAA